>JAVCKT010016547.1:0-43208 GCA_032273925.1 Rhynchotus rufescens
ATACTTTCCAAAAGTGAAGAAGCAGAGGAGTGCAGAGCCCTTTTTCACAAGCTGGCTTTGGTTTCTTAAGTATAAAATTAGTCTAACACTATTTTTTTTCCATATTTTTCAGTATTAACCACTGCTACAGTTGTTTCCATATGCTAGAACAAGTTTTCAACCACGGTCTCTCATTTTTGGGGTGTCTGAAATACTGAGATTGAAGTTGAACCTGATCCATGGATTGCTGCCAACTATCTATGAGCCATCAGTGATGGTTCCTGTTCTTTTAGGGTCTATCTGAGATTTTAGACAGAGATTACCCTCAATGTCTAAATCTGAGAATGCATTTAGTCTTTCTTGTAGCTCTACTGCTCTGGGTTACTTGAACTGGATTCTGGGCAGCCTCAAGGTGAGGGAAGGGCAATGTATGGAAAAGAGAAGAAAATAAATAATTTGTCAGCTTGTAGTTGTGCTTCCCTGCATTTGTGTTTGAGCGAAACTAGGACACAACACAAAGGCCTAGCTCACAGCTGTAATGTTCCAGCTGGTTGAGGGGGAAGGAGTCTGTGTCCTCCTTTCTTGGAGGCTGAGCTCAAGCCCTTTCCCTGCCCCACTGCCTAAGGAGCTCTCTGCTCCAGGCACAAATGCCCAGGCATTTTCCCTGCCCAGTGAGGCCTTCTTGTTCCTATCGCGCTTCAGCACCACATCCTGCAGCAGTCTGCAGATTCTGCGGCAGTCTGGAGCAAATCCCCAAGGCAGAGGGTTTCTCCGCATCAAATATTAAAATGGATACTGCAGTATGCCCTCTCTGCTTTTATCCTGCCCTTATTTAACACACAGGAAACTTTCCTCTTAGTCTCCTCACTGCAAACGTAGAAACAGCTCTTGGAGCAAAGATGATGCCTCTCTGCAGATACCCCGACCTGAGCGCACGAGCCCATAAATACTCCCTAGCTGTAACACTCACCCGTGCTCAGCAGCTTTATGTCCAGCAGTTTGGTCTTCATTTGACCCTCACCCACAGTGATAGTCTGCAAGGGCTGGAGGAGCTGGCAAGCAGCAGCTCTGTAGGGTCAGGACCCAGGGCTAGAAGACAGGGGTAGGCACGAAGCCCCTTGCACCACCCAAAGAAGCCAATTATTCTATGACACTGCCTGCGCAAGGTAGGAGACAACGTCATGGTAGACCTTCTTGCTCTATCAAAGACAACCTGGAGAACAGCTGCAAGCAGAACGCGGTGTACAATATCCCATGAGAAGTTTCCACCAGACCTGAAGGGAGCCGAGTAGCCTTCACGTGCTCTGTATTCGTCCACTGGTTCCAAATAGCAGCTCAAAGACAAGGAGGGCCAGGAGATCCAGTAACAACTGTCATCAATACCTGAGCCTAAACTAGCAACGAGGACAGGCAGGTGCTGCAGCAAATTCTAAGGCTCAAAAAGGGTTTTCAATATATTCCTCTGAGCAGGAGGCCACTCCTTTTTATCTGGCAGCAATCCAGTTCCCAGAGTGTAATAAATTCCCAAACTGGATTATTTTTATTTAAAAATAGAGCACAGCCCTCCCACGAGCTCCTTAAATAAACCTCTTGCCCCTGTTCTTCTCTCCAGGCCAAGGTCATCTCAAAGTGCAGCTCTCCACTGGTGTGTAGGTATTCATCACACCCAGGTGAATGCCAGAGGGCTTGCTGTCCTACCCTATTGCTTGCTGTGTCTGGGTTGAGATTGAGGCATTTCAGACAATTGTTCGGCCTTCAGTAACAGGCCTCCATGCTTACAGGGGCTGAAACACAGTTACAAAGCTCTATTAAGCCATTATCTGATTTAAGTGACACAAATATTATTTTCTTTTTTTCCTCAACAATGGCCTGTTTTATTTGTTTGAACAAGGGACTTGTAATCTACCAGATGGGTCCAGGTTGGATATCCTCAAGACACACTCTTCAGATGTAATTTCCAAGCTTAAGAGGGTAATTTCTTTTAAAGCTGTAGTCCTCAATTTACCCTAAGGTTAAGTGTGAAGACAGCAGCTGCACTATGAGATCTTTTACACTGCGTGGATTTTCTGCAGTATGTGTCATTAGGGTTTCAAGAACGGAAGAGTCATCTTCCTTTCTTTATTTCCTGTTATTGAGAAATAAATGTCATTGCTGTGAAAGCAGTCCAGTCTGAAATATCCGAACAATGCTATGTGGAGGGAGGTTGCTTGCAGAAGATGAATTCTGCATGAGCTGTGGAATTATTTCTGCATTATTCTTAGGCACAGAATGAAAACTCACTGATTCTTCATTCTGGAGTTTATACGACATAAAATACACAAGAAAAAGATTGCTGCTTTAGATGATTTAAATTGGATTACATTCAAGCAAATATAATGGTCTATTCTCTTCTCTCTACTTAGAAAAGCAGCATCTAAAAATACGTAGTAAAGCAGGTCAGTGTTCTTGACTAACTTTCCTGAAGAATGACCTCACTATCAAATATTGTTCTTGTCTTGAAAACACATCAGTTTCTAAAAAGCCTCAAAACAAATATTTGCAGAAGTGTTATATGGAAAGAGAGAGCCCTCTAAAACCAGATGAAAAATAAGGGATTCTTGGATGATACCAAACTATAAGAACACATCTACCAAAGTCTGTGAAGATGAATCCCCTCTGCTGGGTCTCTCAGAAAGGACACACATACTGCTTCCTGAATAAGTCCAGCAAAACACTCAGGTGCCAACAAATTTGGCACAGCACAATCTGCTTGAGACGCCTAGCCTTGAACACAGACTGCTTGGCCATTTTGAAGTGTAGAAGTAACCTGTGGGGTGAAATTTCCTCATTCTACAACGCCTGATCTCACACACATCTCTGTGCACTGACTCCAAGTGCCCCATTTGGGGACCCAGCCTGAAGTCCATAGTGCTGCTGAATACGGTTTTTGGGACAACACGTAGGTGGCCACCCCCATTATTTGGGCATCTCCCCTCTGCTGCTATCACGGACTGCGTTTGGCCAGATGCTCTCAGTGTTACAAATCATTCATCCTCTGCTCAGTCTTGTCACAGAGTTTGCCCTGTGGTCCTTGTCATACTGCAGCTTCGTAAGCGACTGTGCCTCTTGCTCCCGGGTTGCCGGCCTGAATCATCTCCGTAATGCTCTGGAGGCAGAACTGTTGATAGTTGCCTGTCCTTGGGACAAGCTCTGCTCTCATTCAGAGGGCTCTGTACAAGCAGATTGTCTCAACCAAAACACAGAATTCCTCTAGATTTATGCTCAGGTGAATGAATGCAGAAGCAACTGAATAAATATCATGATGATGGAGGTTGGAAGGCAAATTCTATTTTCCTCATGTAAAATAAGTATCATTTTAACGTTTTGAAAATCAGAATGACTGTCACTATTAATCTGCTGCAAGGAATATATTATTCTTGTATTTTGGCACGACTGTTTAGAAAGTCTCTAGTCTTAAAAGCTGAAAGTCACCCTATGTAGCAATCATTGTTTTTTTTTTCTTTTTTTTAAGAAAAAAAGATTTAAATGGAAAAAAAATGGATCTTTCATTTTCAGGCACTGAAGCAAAATCCCTCTGCCCTCAGCTGTATAGCACATATTTGCTCCCCCTTTTGAAATATGAAGTTGTAGGCCATTTCTAGTGACACTGTAGGAATATCTGAACACAGTTCAGTAGAAATCCTGCATTTTCTAGATCCTCTCCTGTCCGTGACCAGACTATAATTGCTGTCAAGTGTCAGCTATTAGTTTGTTTGCCGAGTTTGTTCTTGCAGTGGTGGTTGGTTGTATGAGAACTGCTCTCATCTCAGCTCACTGCTGTGGTCCTCTATGCAGCAGCTGAGAAACTGGGGTTAGCCTCATTTCAGCATCCTATAGCCTCTTGTTCAGAAGAACCCTGGGAGTTGAATGAAACCTCTAAAGATCTACCCAGCTTGTGCCTTTCCCATGTCTTTCTTCTACAGATTGTATCACTACCTATATCCAATATATCCATCTCCCTTCACGTGAACATGAACTTTAGCATGGTAAAAGGTGGAGTTTTTGAAAAACATTTTAAGTTGAGTCTTTCACGGCCATCATTTGTGAACTGATTAGGTTCAAATTGTATTAATGTGGCTATAAGGCTCAGGAGAGGGGCAATGTTCTCACAAGGAATGTGGCAAAACTTCGACTCGAAAATGACTGCATGCTGAAGCATGAAAGGTTAGAAGTCAACACCGACCGCCTTACTTGTCCTTGTAGGTTTTAATTCCTTCACAGATAATGTGCAAGCTGAATAAAAACAAACGTAGCTAAATAAAAATCCCTCTGCAGAAAGATTCTGATCCTCTGTTAAAATAGTTTGAGCAAAAAGGATTTTGCAGCCTCTCTGCTAATCTGCTGGTCACATGTTTGGAAGAGATGCCCTCAAGGTACAATCTAGCCTGTTGTTGAGTTGATTGGTGAACAAAAATGGAAAGAGGGAAAAAAAAAGAAAAACAGAATGGAAGTTGTGCCTCTGTATTGGTACAGCTAAATCTTTGCCTGTGAGTCTGGGTAATCTTCAACACTGCAGGAGTGTGCTGGATTTTTTCCATCAGCTTGTGAAGGCTGAAATTGATTTCAGAGGAAAGTGGCTCAACCTTATGAGCCTATAACGAATAATGAGGAGTTCTCTTACACCACACCAGGGAAAGTCAACGTGTGTGTGTGTGTGTGTGTGTGTGTGTCCATGACCTCTTCAAATTCATATTACTCAATAGTACGAAATGAGTAGCAGCCATGAATTAGTTGTAGGTATGAATCAGGAAGCAGCAGTGGATTTTGAAGATGAGTGAATAAGTTTTGTAAATTCATGGAGTACTGTCACATATTCCTGTGGCTAATATAACTTGTTATTTAGCCTAGAAATATTAGGTACTTTCAATATTTGACTTGTATAAGTATGTGTATTGAAAGCATACATTTTTAAACTGTCATTCCTGGGTTATTGATTTTGCCATAAACATTCACATGCAATCAACAACAGATACACTCCTAGGATAGTCCTATCTCTTCTCTCAGCCATGCCCCTTGAAGGGAACAGCCAGCTCCTCCTCCTTGCAAGAAAAGCATCTGTGAAATTGCAGGCTTTTGCAGGTGGGTCAGTGCTAGTCAAGGGCTAACATCATTTCAGAGAGATGAGCTGTTTAATGGGAGTGGAATTTTAAGCTCTTGTGACTCTATAAAGAAGCCTGAAAATAGAACAATTTAGAGTTGGAAAAGATCTTTTAGATTAATTTTTTTTTTTTTAAAATCATACACATTGCCTTTAAGTAAAAAAAGACTGTGCTGTATCCTTCCATCGTGTCATCTGCATTTCACGTACTCTCTTGCCTAACCATGTATCATCTGTATAAGTAGACAGAGAGGAGAGTCCCAAGTGGGTAAGGTTCATTCTTTTTGTAATGCAGCTGGTGGTCCAGGCAATAGTTTTTTGTAAAAGCCCTGTGGTTCTAGACACCAGTGATTTGAGGACTTCCTCAGCCTTGGGGTTTCAAAGCCACTCTGCCTAACTCATCAGGAGAGTGGCCCAACCACCAGGCTGCTAGACCCTGGGCGGGCAAAGGGCACAGTCTCTCCTGTATAAAGCAGAAGACCATTTGGGCAGTCATACAAGCGTGAGAGAGGCGTTTGATGGTGCTGGTGGTCAGGATGTTCTCTTCTCTGTGAATTTAGGGATGGAAGAGAAGATGAGGTACAGAGAACAGTGCTAAAAACATTGCCATCCAGAAGAGTTTTGCTGAAAAAGGGTTTCTGGATTTTGGACAGACTGACAAATGGATAATGGAATTGTATAATTAAAAATGAGATTCCTTTCATTTGAAAAATAAAGCATATAAATAATGTGCTGTAACCAAGACTCAAAGACAGTGAAATCTTTTCCTTAATATCTCCTTTTTTTCCCCTTATGTCTCATAGCTTAAAAAAAAACCCTCAGACATTAAGAATTCCATTCCACAAATGACCCCATCAATCCAGTTTCACCACGCTTGTATTTTGTCAGCTGCAGATTTGATTCTGGCGATTTAGTTAAAGAAGATTTATTATTTCTGCTAAAAATATATCAGGTCATTGTCCACACATTTACATCAGGCAGAAATGAAAGGAAGGGATGAATATAATAAACATAATTAATTGCCTTGTTTACTGCATAAATATACCTAAAGGGATGATCTGACTATTTACATTCCTAACACCCTCAGGATTATAGTGTATAGAATTGTATGCTCATCTTAGAATTTTTCTATATGGCAATAGTTGCATTCATCATCTTCCATCATTTCTCCCAGTCTCCAAACAGCCTTTTTATGGTTGTGTCTTGGAAGAATTGTCAACAACGCTCCGTGCAGGTGCTTTCCTCCTACAGCACACAGATTAATCCTGTCCTGGGTCATGACAGGGATTATGCTCTCTGACTGCTGTCCTTCATTGTAAATGTCCTGCCCCAACATCTTCTAGCTCTCTTTTGGAGTTGTTGCTGCAAGGTGTCATACAGCAAACACAACTGGGCCTCTTAAGTATTCAAGAGTCAATGCAGAAAGAGATCTAGATTTTGGGGAGAGCTCACGGAAACCTAAAGAACCTCACTGCACTGACTGCTGCTTTTCAGGAGGAATATAAGCTTTAACACAGTGAGGGGACAAACTGCACACATATCATGTTTGCTGCCCAGTCAGGAGGAGATGGCATTTCAACTGTCTGCACTGGGAACATGAGTCACTGGCCCAGTGCCTCTCCAAAGAGACGGACCCGGCAAAGGTCACAGCTGCATAGGCCAGAGTCTACATTGCCAAGTCTTGCCGGAAGAAAGGGCCCTTTGGCATCGCACATTTGCCTCAGTCTCCACAGAAATGCACTGAAAGCGAGGAAGAGCTACCCACAAAAATCACAGCGAAGTCACAGTGCTCTAGCCCAGCAACAAACTGCACATGCGCTGCTCTGGCAAAGACACGTTGCAGTGGCAAGATGATAATATTTCTGTAAGACAACAGTTTCCAGAGCAAAAAGATTGAATGAACTACCTTACTGATAGAAGCTGAAGATGAAAACTTGGCAATATCAATTCATTACCACGGTCTTTCCCATGACTACCCTCATACCTTGACTTAAAGTTAGACAAAGCAAAACCAGATTCATCCTACCAGTCAAGCAGAGGGGCTCTACTGACTCAGTCACCTCTACTGGCCAAAAGGAGATAAAAGCCCTATGTCATGGACATACGAGGTAGCGTCTTCTGAGGTCCCCTAACAGCCAAATGCAAGTACTGACTGAGAGGAGTGAAAGGATGAGGCTTGTGCAGCAGCTAATTCAACAAATACACCTTTATTAAGTGCTGTTGAGCATATGAAAAGCAAGACTCTAAGAGTAAGACCTTACTGGTACAATAGTGCCGAGGAGCTGGAGATGATGTGTGTTATAGACTGCACAAAAAACCCAAGTGTGAAATAAACAGAAATAAATGAAATCTTATCTTTCTAAGTCTGCTGACAACTTATGACAAATATCATGAAGTAAAAGCTTTATTCCCATCTATCAGTTTGAAATCAGAGATAAGAAATCATAGATGCTGATATTAACTATGTCAGTGCCAATCTTTTTTTAACAGAAATATTGAGCTATTGTTCATTATCCTCAAATTTTACTTCCATATTTTCCTAGCTACCAAAATCCCCAACCACCCCATTGGAACAAGATGCATCACAACATCTACAAACAGCGCTTAGCGAGCATGGGTCATGAGCAAGAGTTTAAGCAAAGAGAAAAAGGAGCACTAATGCTTCAGTGCAGATGCGTGTTGAACACCTTTGCGGAGACTGGTGCCAGGGGTGGATGGAAGCAGGTCCAGATTAGCTTCCTGGTAAATCTGCACCTGCCTTTGCCTTCCGCTGACTTCCCTGTCACTGCACAGGTTTGAATCCAGTAGGGTGGGCTTTGATGTGGACCCTTAGCAGGAGTGCTGATTAACTAGACTAGCAATTGTGGAAGAAGCTTGCATGTGTGCATGGTGTCAAGAGGCAGAGCCAGGGCTTGTTTATAGTCTGACAAGGTCATGGGGACTCTTGGAAGAAGTAGAGCTCCTTGACTGCCTCCATCCCAGCTATCTATCACAGCTGGGGTCAGGACATCTGTGTGCTCTAACAGGGAAGGGCCTCTCTCTTTCCCTAAACTCAGGGATAGCAAATGCAGCAGACCTTGAACAGTCTTGTGGGAACTCCCCTTATGCTCCCCAGGAAGCCCTGTCACCGAATTTTCCTACTCATCACTCTCTCCTGAATCCCCCAATAAACATCTTCTAATAGTTCTCTTAGGTACATATAAGAGAAACATGAGTGGGCAGGTAGAGGCCCAGGGAAATCTGGCACAGAAGTGTTTAAGACTCCAAGACCCTCCCATCATACATTTGCACATTCTGCACTGTTCACCACCAACACGCTGCCAAGATCCCACAGCATTTTGGCACCTGGCAGCCCCCCTTGCAAGCCTAAGCACGCTCATGGCAGTGTGAAACTTCCTCCAACTCCAAGCGGGGCTTGACTTTCACCTTAGCTTCTAAAATGGTCCTTTAATCAGATTTAGCAGCTTAAGGAGCAACATAAAGAAACACGAGGCAGAATATCAACAAAGAGAAGTAAGATTTGCAACTTTGCTGCAGCAAGAGCGAGCAAGTATTTTGAGAAGCACCTGAGTTACACTGAAAAGCATAACACAATTGCAACTCCTATCCTCTAGCTGTGGAGATTTCCCTTATTTTTCTTCCAGATTCTGGCTACAGAATGCAAATAACTCTGCTAGGAATCAAGACATTTCCTTTAATCCTCTCTACTAATACCTGGATTTCAGTTCTTGAGCCACCAACAAGATCTAGCTATGCAAATAGCAAGTGAGGCTGTAGGATATTCTGGAAAAGCTATCACCTGCAGGGATAAGGCAGTACTAAGGCCTGGCAAAGCCTGTGCCCTCATTTAAAATACACTGTGAAACCCTGGCTACCCATTTCCAAGGAAAACCAAATCAAATTCAAACCAGCGTAACCAGAAACTGCTAGGATGATCAGAGGAAAAAAAACAGTCCATGTACCAAGAAAGGAGTAACAAAGTGTGCTCACTCATGTCATAAGAAATACTGAGAAAGCTTATGATTTTTGTTTATATAACCATCATAGACAGAGAGAGAAGGAGAGGCTAGGGAAGGAGAGTAACTATTTAAGCCACTATTTAAGGACAACACTGGCAAAGAATAAGCTAATATTAACCATCTATAAATTCATTTAAACTAGAAGTGAAATGTTTTCTACACACCAGGCAAGTGATGGTCTGGAATGACCTCCTAACAGAAACAGGGGGCACATAACAAACTTCAGGAATTACATGACATTGCTTGCTGCTTTACAAATGAAGCTGTAAGACACATCTATCCACAACAGCAGAAAATTAGACTCACTGTAAACAGCTCAGCCAGGACCTCTGTTCAGCATCCTCTGCACCACTTTCAGTCTCCTTCAGGTATGTGGGTTTCTTTATCCTCCACCACTCTGGTTGATTGCTCCCACACAAACATTTTCACCTGTGATATTTTCCTGTTACTGTCAGGGAAAAAAAAAAGTGTGTGGGATATAGCTTTGGAAATGACTGTAAAGAGATAATATTGAAAGATTTATTTTCTAAAGTGGGTTTATTAGCAATAAAATGGATGGAAATTTAAGTTATTATTTCTCTGAAGTGAAATTATTACAAAATGGCTGCTCTGAGCTCTTTTTCCCCATGTAGGAGCCTGCTAAAGAGGCGTGCATGTGCTGCAGCCTTACAAAATAGAAGTGTTGCCTGTCGACTGACAAGACAACAATGACTTGCTTTGTTTTAACGGGGAGGCTCCAGGCATTTCTTTTAGGACCTCCTGTTATTCTTTGAGCTTTCAAAGGCAACTTTTTTAGCCTGTCATTCCCCTCTTGCCGCAGCGCCTGGGGACAAAGCGTGGGATGTATTGTTCATAACCTCCCTATCTGCAGAGCTGGAGGCGCAGAGCAGTTGTGTCAACAACACTTGCCGGCTGCGCTGCAACTGCGCATTTCCACGATCGGAATCATTTATCTGCTAATTATCAGGGGTTTACCAGTGACGGAGGTGCCCACATTTACAGGAAAAAGTAATTTCACTAGAAGCACATTTATACCGTGAAATTGCATCCACACTAAGAAATATTTTCCTCTTGAGCTTTATGTCATTATAGTAATAGAAGCCCATAGGAAAACCACTTTTCAATCTTTTTTTTTTTTTCCAACAAATTTCCAGCAAAATGTCAAGACTCATAATTTTATCTAATTATTCTTCAATATCTTCATTTTGGCCCTTGACTGGAAATTTTTCTTTCCAGATAGATATGGACTCTGACCGTGACAGTGCAATGTGATATTATGGAATCATTCCCACTAGTGTTTATCCAAAAAAAAAAAAAAAAACAAATAGTTTTAGATATTTTTATCCAAAAATACTATTTGTTTTTTTGGGATAAATTGTCCTGCATCATATACATCCTCAAATTGAGTGTCAGTCTATGTCCTGAAGTACCTGCAATTCCACTAGACAAAAAATACAAGGCAGGAAGGAAAGGAAGTTTATCTTCATTTTATAGATGGGAGACAGATTCAGTAGTTAAACTTGATGCAGCCCCATCAGAGGGTATCCAAGACATCTGCACAGGCTGACAGGCACAGCCAGCAGCAGCAAAGCAAATACCTAGAGCATCTCACATAGCCCTAGGGACCTATCTCTAGCCAATGGAAACAAGCCCTAGGCATAAAATAAGTTGTCTAAGGCTACACAACGAGACTGTGATGAACTAGCAATTGCCTGCAATTCCTGAATATCAGATCTGCAAGATCTCGCTGCCTGTCTTTTCCAAAGCGACTTCCTGACAAGCCTTGACCTGGAGGCATTTTTCTTCACTGAATATCAAGTGAAGAGCAGAGAGAATTCAGCTATCACCATACTCTGTCAGGCTGCAAAGCTGTGCCCAAAGGCTTGCAAGGAAGCCACTGTAGGAGAGCAACAGCAGAGTGGTGAGGGGTCTGTGTCATATATCAACATTAACATAACCCCCTCCAAAAACAGAGATGTTGCAAAACATCTCGTTCATCAAACATCTCAAATCATGCATTGTTTGTAATGTAAACACTAAAAAAGGCAGGTTTTTGGGATAGGATAGATAGTAACTTTGTTAAAAATCTTGTGGATAACTTGACTAATAACCCAATGATAGGCTGAGCTGCAGAACTGCAGAAACATGCCTTCCTCAAGATATTATTTCAGAGTTATTTAAAATTTAAACTTATAAAAATAAAAAATTACTTTTTTTATTTGCTTTATACAATAGCATAAAATCCTTAAATAGCATTTCTCATTAGGAAATTAGCTGATTTTTCTTTAAGTGCTTTTAGATCAATTTGACTACAAGAAGCGCAAAAGCAGGAAATGTTACTGTTACAGGCAGTATTAATTTCAGTGAGCTTTCTGTAAAATGGAAATGACAGAAGATCAAACCCATAAGATTAGAACTTGTAGGGAACTCTTCTGTGAGCCCGAAATGTATAAAAGTGACACTCCCAACTCCCTTAAATAATTTCTCACCAAATGTTGTTTGTCACATTGACTATAGGCAGCACACACAAGCCCTTCCTTCCTTTCTGATGTTCCTTCAGACAGTATATCCTCAAACTATAGTTTCAATGTGATCTGGCTGCTGCCAGCAATGTGAGCATGTACTTGTAGCTAACAGTCCTCTCCCAACAAATTCTCATTTTTGATTTGTTTTATTAAAGGTTCACATTAAAGGCAGTCTCTAGACTAGCTTGGGCTCCGCAGTCAATGCCAATCCATTTCTTACAACCTATTTGCAAAGAGCCTGCTTAGGTAGGCTGGTAATAGTGGTAGACCAGGCAGTTGACCTTGAGAAAGCTCCTGGCTAGGCAGACATCCTCCTGGGAAGGTGTGGTGATGAAAAGGATGCACACCTTGAGAAGAAGAGCCTACAAAGCTCCAGAAGCATTTAGTGACTGGCCCCATCCCATGACTGAGCCTGCCTTGCCCAGTATAGAGGCTGCATTATGGCACCATGTGGGAGAAAACCTCCTCCACGAGCCATCATCCATCTTCTTCCCCTTGTCAGCATATGTTTCTTATTCTATCACAGCAAATTTAAAGGGGAGCAGCTGTAACCCAAGCATCTAACTTTAAATGACTCTACATGCTCTTTGACATACCTGACGACTAAAGATTCTCTTTGGATTTTCTGTAGCTGGAATAGTGCTACGCCGCTGTGGCAAGGTTCACTCATTTCTACAAGGCAGAAGCATAAAGTGTGGTATTGACTTTTTTAGTAGAATACGCCAATGCAGTCATCCCCTGGCTGCAAATAGCCACGGGAAAAATAGAAGTGTCCTTTAATAAGAGTGAGAGTGCTTAAAAAAGAACACTTTATTGCAGGATTGCCTTCACCACTGTAAATTGCAGCATTTTCATTTGCCTATATTTATTGCACTGAAGTGTTTATATCACTGTAAAGTAAATATTTGCTTTCAAAGGTCACTTATTGGATCTCTGTTTCTCTGGGGATATGTGCAGGGTTCTCAAAGACTCCAGTATAACTCCATAAGGATGTACAATGTTCTTGCAATGAGATTCTTTACTGCATCCAAAACTACTAAAATAGCAGATGCAGAATTCAAACTGTAACAGGCAATGCATTCCACTAGACAGTTTCTCTCTGAATTTTCCTTTAACGTTTAATCTCCTGCTGTCTTTCTGTACCAGCACTGCTAAAACATATAAGATTGGTACACAGGGAATTTTATACAAGACATCAAGTCCTTGAAATCACCTATCTAGAAAATAGAGAGTGGTTTGGTCTGTGCAGCACACAGTTTTTTGACAATATTTGGAGTTTTATTTCTTTTAAGAGAACCTAATGTGTGTTTGCATGTGAACCCAAAGAGTTTGCCCTTTTGAAATGAAAAAAAAGACCCTCGTGAATTTTTATACTTAAATATGTAATACAGTTATTGGAAGTGTAAACTTCTGCTGAAAGTAAAGAATATATTTTGAGATGTTAAGTCTAATCATATTGGAGATTTCAAAGACAATCACAGAATTTCGATACTTGCTTCAAATTAGCTTGAATGAGCACAAAATAGACAAGCTTTGAAAAACACAAAATTTTAAAATATTTTTAAAAATATAAATTCTGCAAAGAATTTATTCCCCAAAGTCCTCGACATTATTTTCAATCTACTCTCATTTTACTAAAATAGCAGCAGGTTTTAGTGGGCCAATGTTAAGATCAATGCTTTTGCTTTTGAAAATCCACCCAGTAATCACTGAGAGCAAACCCATTATGGTGTACCTTTTCTTATCCATCATTCATTTTCAACATGTTTTAGTACATCAGTAGGACTACATATAGACCCCAGACTTTTCCTAAGGAACATCACAGGAAAAAAAGTGTTCTTTTTGTCTTTTGTTTTTTTTTTTTTTTAAGTGTACAGTTAAAGCAAATAAACATGCTTTTTAGAGCTATGGGATTTTATTGATAACAGATTGTGTTGTTTTGTATTATTGCTAAAAGGAATAAGCGCCTAATGCCTATAGAATTTTCTAGAAAAATCCTAGCTGCAGTCTGTCCTTCTCCACACTTGGAATGGCAACACTGGCAAAAATTTAAACTCATACCCAGACACTTGCAAAATATATGCAGTTTATCATACTGTGTGCAAATGAGTAACCTTCATTGATTTTTTACATGGTTTTCTATTAAATAAAGTTGATTCAGCATTGCTATAGGGCACTTTGGTTTAAGGCTAAAACTTAATGTAAAGTGACTTGTCTGGAAGAATGTTTTTTCCTATTTTTCAATGCATTCTAAGTGCTTTACAAATACCAAACAATCTCAATAAACCTGTCAAGTTCAATCACTTGCTACATAACGTCTCTCTGGTTACAACCTCTGACATTTTTTAAGGTTGATGTAAAATAGGATGCATCTGCCACTAAGAGGTCAACTGATGGCTCTAATTAACCAGAAGGATAACTCTAGAGATAAATCACAGAGTTATACCATTTTTTTTTACTACACAAGGTTACTAGTGATTCATGATCAAAAATTAATAAGCAAAAGATCAAGAGTAAGGCTGGAACCTGCTTGAGAATTGGTTTATCTGTGCAATTTTTATTACCTCTGGCAGTAGAATCTGTCTCTGACTGACAGATTCTACTGTTTCTTATTGCCACTTTCATCTCATCTTCACTTGCTTATGCTTCTGTAATCATTGAGCTCACACTGGATATGGTTAGAGACTGAACCCAATCCCATGTTAGCATCCTCTCCTCCTTCTGGTACTTCAACTTCCATTTTGCAGCTAGCAAAACGCTACCAGATAGGCATAATGTAGAACTAGCACCAAAGCTATGTCTAAATTTTCTGTGTTTTTGCTATGGCTCACTGATGTTATTCATTCTGCTGGTACAAGCGTAGTGAGTGATGCAAGCAGAGAATATTTTAAGCACTAAATCTAGATTCACAGACTTAATCCTGCTGCTGAGGCTCTGCCGGAAATATAAATGCTGTTTTTTGTCTTGATTTGGGACAGAAGCAGATTGTGAAATGGTGGCATTCCCGATTGCCCGGCTCTAGCGCCCGCTCATGCCAAGAGGAAAGGGAGTTCGGAGAGAGATTATTTACTTAGATAATTTCTTGTTATCCCAGAGGAGCCGGCCCTTTCTTCCTGCTCCATTTCCTGTTCAGGGGTGGGCTCTCCCCGGAGCTGCACGGGGGGCCACAAAAGTCGGGGCACAAAGCCCAGCCCAGCAAGCGCAGCGGCGCGTGGGAAGGCTGGGGGGACCTCAAGCAGCACAAGATGTCCCCACACTTTCACATGCCCTCCAGGAGTCTAACTCCTGATTCATCTCTTCCTCCTAATCCTCAGAGTTCCATGGGGTTTTGTAAAGCTTATTTACTGCTGTTTGTGAGCATCCTTGAAGTGCCTGATATCGCATGAATGTTAGCCAGGAAGTTAAGCTCTGCATTTGCATTAGCTGGGGCTACAAATGGGTTGCTTGAGCTTGGTTCTTCACACTGCGGTGACTGTGCAGCTGTCAGAACCCAGTGGGCTTGTTCCAGCCACCTCTCCAGCATATATTGAGGCTTCCAAATATTGTGTGACCCATCACAAAATGCCAGCCTCTCTCAGACAGGGATGTGGTGATGCTCTCAGTGATGAAAATAGGATGTCATGCCAGTAGCTGCAGGGCTGATTCTTCAAGACGGATTTCTTCCTGCTGTAGCTTGAAAGAGCAAAAGCAACCACAAGTGAGGACACAGCTAAGGCGAAAGCATGAAGGTCACATACTCCCTCTTAGATAAGAAAAATAGCCAATTCTTCGCTGAAGTTGCAGTGCAAATGCAAGGAGCTGCCTGCTTTCTCTATACATTTATAAGTAAACAGGATATGATCTAGGAAATATCTCTGCCACCCCAGCTGTACCTGTTCAGCTGTACCTGTTCAGCCTGCACTTCTGTTGTCCCAATGGAGAGCATGGTCAGATGAGGAATGGATTCATTTCTCCATTTAGGCAGAGCTGTTACTGCTAAAATTTTAAGACTAAACTCTGCCCTAACTTACCTTGCTTCATAAAACTGCATGTTATCTCAAAGACAGGGCAGAAATAGCCTCTGGGATCTTACACTCCTAGAGTAGTTTTACTGAAATGGGCTGCTTTTATCCTGCTTCTGTAATTGAGCATGATGGCATGTGCTTTCTTGTTGTTTCATCTCAGTCCCCCACATCTCTTCCATCTCCCTTGCACCTGGGATTAGGTCTTCTTGCAATGAACGAATCTAACATTTGGTGAGCAGTAATTTGCAATGTACCATGGTTGAATCAAATAGAGAAATAGGCCAGTGTTGTTGCTATAAAGACCTGACAGATGGTAGGAGGGTCTGCCTTTCTTAATCAAGTCATCTTCAGTAATCAAAGATAGCTCCAATTTATAACAAAAAAGAAGGCCTACATGATGGGCTGTGCCCTGATCTCTGGTTAGGATGAGTTCAGTGATATTACTCTGCAGCGAGGAAGATAATTAAGATCAAAATCTGACCCATCTGGGGTCAACACTAGGTACTGATTAGGTCATACTATGTATTCCCTGGGAATGAAGGAGACTTCCAGATAGGTATCTTTATCCAGTTTAGCTCTAAGTATTTCAGAGTCCGCACTAGAGTTTCCTGGACAAGTCATTAGCTGATAAAAATCAGCAAGTTCCATTGTCTTTAGTTTCCTTGGAGATACATTGCTGGGCATTAGGCCCTCCAAGCTATGTAGTTGAAATACAGGATGCGAGGGGTACAGACTTGACCTTTAACTCCTTCCTAAGATTACTTTTAATTCTAGAGAAGAATGAATGAATCTCAAGCCCATTTCTGGTAGCAAACAATGCCTCCTGAACGTCCAACTTCAATCTGTGGAGCAATTGAAATGCTGCCCCTAAGGGAAAAGAGCTAATTTTTCTTTAATGAGTCTGTCAAGGATACATTCCTGTTCCTTCAGAGTGATTAACAGTGCAAGAATAAAACATTACCTTGAAGAATCCTGAGTGCTCCATACACATAATCCTACGCATGAGAATCACTATCCAGAACTAAAAAGTTTAGGTGAGGGCACTAATGCAACAAAAGCACTTTGGGGCTTTGACATTTAATTTCAGTGCTTTAAGCACAGGCGGTTTAACCACACTGTTTCTTTCCCTTTTTTTTGCTGTCTTCCAGACTCGCAGGCTGAACACAAACCCTTGATCTGCAGCTTCCACAAACACACCCACCGCTAAAATGGCAGAAGACGCGGACATGCGCAATGAGTTGGAAGAGATGCAGCGGCGCGCCGACCAGCTCGCTGATGAAGTGAGAGCAATTGCTAACAAGAACCTCCGAGTTCTCTCTGTATGAGGGACATACCCAAACACAGAAGCAGGGCTGGTTAAGGATTTATAGGGCTGGCTGTTTTCTGTCAGCTTTATTCCAGGGAAATTTGACCCTCATTTAAATCTTGGTCTCTCCAGTGGCAACAGACAGTGACTCAGTCAAAGGCACTGAGTCGCTCCTGACTTACACTGCTGTCACTGCGAGCAGAATTCCTGCACTTGTCACCAGATTTCTGGGACAAGACACATGCAGAATAGAGATAAATTGGGACAAAAATTGATGCCATGTTTCATCTGGATTAAGTAGTCTAGATTACTGATCATGAGTTTAGTCTAGGTATTAGGGTCTGCAACACTTGGGTTGGCCTCAGAAAAAAATCCCAGTAATTTCTTTTTCTTTGAGGGATTCCTTCCATTTGACAAATACATGGAATGCTAAAAGTCAGCAATAATTTATATGAATTTATATGAATTTATATGAAGTCTCAGCTGAAAACCTTGGATTTTTTTTTCAGAATTGGAGCACTAGCTGTTCCAAATGCTACCACCGACCACATGGATAAAGACGGTGGAAGCATTAAAAGCTACAGCTATTCAGAGATGTGGCAGGGTCTACTGCATTAGTGAACCATAGCAGATGAAGAGATCTCTAGTACCCTGCTGGCAGCATGTTTTTGAGGGATGGGGAACAACAGTGTCAGTATAAGCCTGCACCTTGGTGATGGAAACTGTATCTGCCCAATCTAAGTGTTTTTTCCTCCATTTTTCAGTCACTTGAGAGCACCCGTCGAATGCTGCAGCTTGTTGAAGAGGTAAGGACTTACGTTTTATTTGTATTTCCCTTACGAGTAAAAGTACTGGAGAGTGTGACACAGTGAAGGGTTTTTGCTATTTTATTCACATTGCTAGGGCATGGTCATGGCTTTATATGCCACTCCATCACTGACTATCCTTATCCCAGCCACAAAAGTCATTTGAGCCACTGTACCTCAGTTTTTAAGTGTCAAACTGCAGATGAGTAGCTGAGGCACTGTGATTCAGCCATATCTGAGTATTTGTTGAGAGGGACTCCTCAAGATAAAGCAAATAGCCTCTGAAGGTGACCTAAGTCAGAGACGGATAGCTTGGCTCGCTACAGAGATCTTGGAGCCTCATGCTGACACGATTCAGACGTCACTGCCGTGATGCTGCAAGTGAGGATGGACAGAAAGGCCCTTGGCCTGCTTGCCCTGTCATCTCTAAATATCTCCCTCTACATAAATACTTGCAGCTATTTATGGAACATCAATCACAAGAGCATTTAAGTGCCAATTCTTTATGTATCTCTGAAACATTTATTATGATTTTGAGGCTCATTAAGTGTCATAGATTGACAGCTCTGGAGAAGGAAATTCTCTGTTTTTCCACAGTGTTGGGCAAGGGGATCCAAGCACGTGGCTAATGCATTTTATGCCCACTTGGAGGGAGCACTTCTAGGAGGGAAAGCAGTTCAGTGAGGCCTCAGTTCACCACCTTTGTAACGAAGAGATTTAAAAGTCTGACCCTCCCAAACTCTGTTCAATCTAGAGTGATCAGCCATCAGGTGGTGAGAAACTTTAGTCCTGCCTGACAGGATGTATTATTTTCAGACACCATGCTAGAGCTGGTACTGGAGCTAGTGACAGTTTTAATCAGGGTCTTCAGGAAAGAACAGTCTCAGTGTAGTGACAAGTGTGGGAGTCGCAAGCAAAGATAACGGGCACAACGGAACGACGACATCAGGTCCCATATTCATGAACAAACACAAGCCCAGCCTTAGGCTCCAAGGCCTTGGAATCAATCACGACTGCAGAAATCAATGCAGTACAACAGAGACAAAATTAAATTCCTGCATACAGATAGATAGACAGATGGATCATTGAGCACAGGCAGCATCAGTTCTCCTCCAAGCACACTACGGCTCTCCTATGGCTTGGGCTCTCCCACCAGGGACACGTTCTCATCTTGCAGGCAACCTGCCTTTTTGCTCTTTACTGCACAGCTCCGTGAACATGCTACTCTAACTATCATTTCATTTCAGCTCAGTTCTTCGTGCAGCTCCTGATTAAACCAAATCAACTATATTTAAGATTGTCTCGCATGTATTTGTGGGTATCTCCACAAATACAAAACAGGACAGCCTGCTGCCCCAGAATGCCCGTGATTTAAATAGCCAGGGCAGATGATGAGTGGGAAGCGAGAGGCACAGGAAAGAGAAGTGATTTGCCCAGGGCCATGCTATCAGTAAATATCAGACCTGCCTCTCCTGAGCCATATTTGTGTGACCTATGCACTGTCTGAATCTTCCTAGCATATTGAACCAGCATATTGCAAATGCCACTGAAATTTCAGTATTAAACCATAGCAATTGACAAACTGGGAGGAGAGCTGAGGCTGCTACATCTACCAGTGAATTTATGTAGAACATGTGAATCATGTTTTATTTTATTCTGTTGATAGAGCAAACTTGTTATTCTTTACTTGGGGAAATTAAACCTACACTTTTAAACATTATCACTATATACATATGTAAGAAATTAAACCATGGTCAGCTGCACTGTGCTTGGTGTTTTGAAAATACAGAGCAAACAGATTGACTTGGTCTAATCCTCAGCAGCACTCTAGAGACAGGGCCTGCAGTCCATTCAGTGAAGCCTTAAAACAGTACAAGCCACCTTCACATGTTGAACTGTAAGCCATGGTGTGGGGGACAAACCAATGTGCAGCCAGGATCCTTGTGCTCCTTGTCCAAGACTAGACCAAGTTTGGAGAGAAAGGACTAAGCCCCGGTGCTAGTGCCAGGGAACATCAACAAGGAAAACAGAACTGTTCTCCTTGCTGAAGGACCAAATCTGTTACTGCTTCTTATTTTTATCATCCAGCTTTGCAAGGAGCTGATTGCTTCAGTTCTAGCACAACAGGGGAAGCAAAGAAGGAATGGTGAGTGGCCATTGTAAAGTAGCCACTGCTTTGCCCCAAGGAAACTGCATACTGGGAAGATAGATTACAAAAATCACTTTGGTCCGTGAAGCTGACCGTACCCATGCAATATATAATTGCACCTACATTAACCAACGATCATTAAATGTCTTAGACTGTCTAAATGTCTTAGACTGAGGGCCACTCAGTTACACAGTGCTATAAATAAGTGTACTTTGAGGTGCTGCTGTGCCATGTTCCAGCTAAACATAAAAGAAAAATGAACTGAGGCAGAAGACTGAATATATAGCTTTAAGCCGGCCCTACTTTCTTGTTCGAACTTTTTACCTTTGAAGCAACTCTATTAAATGCAAGATAACACAATGAGGAAAAAAGAGAAATCCCAGGAAGAAAGCGCTTAGCAGCACATACACACAAAGGGGCTGCTTTGTATATTCAAATCCAAACAGGACTCCTTTCTCTTCTTACATGCTGGAGGGTTACAGTCAAGCTTACTAGCATTTCAAAGCTGAAATGGTGAACTATAATGCTTATTTTGATAACCTTGTGAAGTAGACCATGATGCGTGACATGGGACATATAGATGCCACTTCACTGACTTACTTATACATTATCATGTCATCATTTGTGATTGGCAAAGAAGCTTCCCTGACATTACTATCATAGTCAAAATGATAGTCTGAAGAATAAGACAAGTAAGGTTCTATTAATTTAGGCTTGTCAAAACTAATTTAAAAAATCCCTTTGACATCAGCAGCTAGTGAAACGGTTCTGCTCAGCAAAATATTTTAATGTGTATATTTCCACAGAAATATGTATCTGAAGGAGGCGAAGGTGATTGTTATGCTGTCAGTTTTTGCTGGGCAGGATTAATCCCTTTTGTAAATCGGCAACTGGAGCCATGCACATGGTGCTAGGTGAAACCAGGCCCACAAGATTCAGGGAGAGCTACACTGATTTGTATCAGCTGAGGATCTAAACTATGCAGTGAATTAACAGGTCGAAGACAACGAACACGCCTCTTAAATCAGGCATAAATAGACATTACAGCCTTAACAGGGTGGCAGTGAGCTTGGAGCAGGAACTGAGGAGATGCATTAGAAAGGATGACTAAAAAATGTTTCTCTGACCACACTTTTGTCTTCAGGGAGTTGACACATCTCTTTAGTGTCTCTCTAACTCCTAGCAATGTCAGCCTGTCCTGGTGTGTAATTGTCTGTTTTAATTTATTCAAAACAAACTCTACAATCTATATTGATTGAGGCAAAAATCCTTACTGAAGTGGAAGTTTATGTGTTTTTCACAAAACTGAGAGTGTATAGTTGCTTTTCAGGGCACTTCCAGAAATGCTCAGAAAGTGATTTCTATAATTCAAATTCTCTGACACATCATTCCTTCATACTGATACATAAATTATGCCCAGAGCTTAAACAAAGCTGGAGTAGCTGCTTTTTGTAGCTGGCCCAGATAGGACAAAACATACTGTGTTCTTGGGAGGACCAATGGGCCTTTTCAGCAGCCATTCCAAATCCCTTCCTAGCTTTATTCTTACTTGGGAAATTAAGTGACATAATAGTAATAACATCAAATGATAGAGCTATGCATCCCCCCTGCAAAGTGCTAGCAGATGTCAGTGAAAGTCTTGTCATTGACTTCAATGGGCTTCGAGTGAGATCCTAACAACAAAAAGATTTAAAAAGCTTTTAGAGAAGATTGAAGTTAATATATATTACAGTCTCCAACAGGGGTGCAAATTATACTGTTAAACAGATTTCACTGAAGCACTGACAGACTTAGAATGATGTACCTAAGAGCTGAATTAAGCCCAGAGGTTTTAAATCACAGGCTCTGGGTTTCTAATTAAGAATTGCATTGCTTAGACTGTGTTCCAGCAAAGAACTTGGGCACATGCTTTACAAAAGCATACAGCTAATCTCAGTCACCAACAGCGCTCACACAGTTAAACACAAACTGTTATTCCTTGTCTCTTTGCCTTTATTCAAACTATTAGAGATTAGTATTATATAAAGGTAGAAAGACAAGGACTTACTGTGTTTTATAAGATCTGTGAGGTCAGTATTCATTGTGTTATTTCCACATAGGTGAATAATTTTTGAAAGCCAAGGATAGTCTCACAGTCAGAGGGGTCTCAGAAGCAGCAAAGCATCTGATGCAATGGGCTTGTCACTCTAGGAGTAGGAGTGCTCTCCTGCTAACTTCCCTGGAAGGCATCTTGTGTGGCAGCACCACAGGAGAGGGGCCTTTGACACAACCACACACAAAGTATTACACACAAAGTATGCCAGCTCCTCTGCTTTGCAGAAAAGCAATTGGCTACTCATGACAGTCTCCATGGAAATCAAAGACTGGAAGGACACAAGGACTGACCTACTATTTCTGGACTTAGGATTCAGTATGTTCTACAGTTGGGTGGGAAAATTATATGTTTTACTGATGGTGGTATATCTGCTTTATGGAGGAAGAGAGGAACTCCAGAGCTGTCAGTTTAATGCCTTAATAAGACTATGTCATTTTTTTCTAAAGGACAGAGGTCTAAGAAAGATGTTTGTCGTTCTATGACAAAATCTAGCAGTCCAAATTCTCTTCTCAAATACAATGGGAAAACAGAGTCAAAAGTAAATGTGAATCGACGGGGCACTATATTTGTGGATTTGGAAGCTGAATTAAAATAGTACGTACTCCTTGAACTCTGTAGTGTCCTTGCAGAGATGTATTTTTCATCTCACTCTAGCCTGAACTACCATGAGAGTCTTGTTTCTTGAGAAACCCTATTTTGCAGCAAACTAAATGGCAGATTGGAAGATCTTAAAAAATCTCCATCGCATAAGAAGAAATAAAGGCCCTGTTCCTTGGAGGAGTTTACCATTAGCACAAATTTTCATGGCAGGGACCTTGCTGCAGTTCTACCGATCTCTGGCTTCCCACCTAGAGTCCTGTTCACGTTTACACTCAGTGTACGGGGAGTGGGAACCTCCCAGCACCGTCACACTGCCCTTGCCATGAGAGCAGCTCTGCTGGAAGCCTGTTACCAAGGTTTTATGATCACTTGCTGTTAAACATAGTCTTCTGGGCTGGCACTTAGCAAACACAGGTTTTGTCCTGTCCTCTTACACACTCTCTAAGCAACCAGTTCAAGTGTGTTAGCTCACACCTGCTCCTATTGAGATCAAGGGAAGTTTCCATGATAGTTTCAGTGCAGAAAATGCCCTGGTCACAATGGAGGTACTCAACATCTAAGGAAGTCCGAATCTGTTGAAAATGCACAAATGATATTGGTAATATTTTTAATTGGCTTTACATAGCTGGGGGTTTTTTTGAGGAAAAAAATGAAAATTAGAGCTTAACAGAAACTTGGAACAGGATAAGATTGTCACTTGATGCCTGATTCACCTCTTATCTTTGTCAGTGAGCATGTTTTTATTAGCTTAAATATGCTGTGGATCAGACCGCAGATGCAGAGAGGTATATTCAATGCACAATCCTTAAAGATTTTCACATTAGTACTAATACTGTGGAAGGCTGACCTACACAACACCTTCTTAAGAGATAAGGTATTACCTGATGAAAACAAATAGCATTGATGGTCAGGTATATAGAATAAAACTGTGCCTCTTCTGCTCTGTTCAAGGATTTAATGTGAAATACAACCATAAGGTTTTTGTTAAGTTCTTCCATAAGAAAGGACTAATTGCTGGGTCCTCTCGGGTGAGCTCTCATTCAGGTCACTAGACATCTTAACTGAATAAAGGCAGCTTGGTTAGATCTTAAAATATCATAGGAAAATAGAATCAGGCAGTTAATATTTCTTAGCCTGGCTAAGAAATTCTGACTTACTGAAAGGCAACAACTATTAATCTACCAATAGAGGATTTTTCAAGCCCAGTATCTGAAAGAACCCCATGTCAGATTGCAGCATATTTACCCAAATCCAAGATGACTCAGGATTTAAGCAGCTTCCTTCCATCAGCATGAGTTTTTTTTTAAATACATATCATTTTTTCAGGGAAAGACACTCTCATGTAACATGGCACAAGAGCACAGAGCGAGCACAGCAGCAGGCTGCTGAGGATCAGATGTTTAGAAGATCTGGCACCAGAAAGATCATTAATGGCTGCTTTGTTACTCTGCACAGGCAAATCTGATGACTTTAGGACCTTAATTTTTCTAAAGGATGCAAAGGGAGCTGGCTGGCTTTCAAGTAAACACAGTGCCAGTTTGAAGGACAAGAAGGAAGCAGCAATTATCTAGTAGAACAACTGACCCAAGGAGCATTAAGGCCCAGGGGACTAGGAGGAAGAGGCAGGTGCATCTTCTCTCTGCCTGGCAATTCATGCAAGGGAAAACCTAGGAGAGCTAACCAGGCTGCACATATCTGATGTTTTTCCCAGTTTTTACAGCGACACAGACATTAAAGACAAGAATAGGAGTGCAGTGAGAGGTGGGTAAGAGTGTAACAAGAGGTATCTTGCATCCCTCTTGAACTGAGCAGCTCCTGAAGCACCTGATGCACGAGCTAGCCATTCCCTGAACGCAGCAGAAGGCGAGGCATAAAGCTGAGCCCATGTGGGCAGCATGTGGCCAGCCTGCCTCAGAGCACGGACCAGGCAGCTCCCGACCTGAGAGATGTCACTGCTCCCAGACAGACAAGGGATGGCAGCAAGGAGGGCGGTTGAAAGGAAGGATAATTCTCAGTCCTTAACTTGCTTCAAGGATACAGGATGGCTTGCAACATGACAGGAACAGTCAGGACTCTGTGTTTCCACTCTGGACAAGCAATTTCATCTCCCTTAGCCACTGCAAAACAGGCACCCAAATCCTTACCTGCTTCACAGGGCTCCTGGTGGCATTATGTGCAGCAAAACAGCTGAATTGCTGCTGCACATGTCCAGGTAACTCTGCTAGCAAGATGCTAGGGCAGAGAAGAGTTACTTCATCTGTACTGAAATAAAGCAGTCACAGGAACCTCCAGACCATTAATTATTCATTGACATTATCACTGCTCTAAGCAGAACGAAGCCAGGTTTCGCTTTGTAATTAAAAAGGAGCTAATGTGATCTGTGATATAGCGCAGTATTACAGCATCCAGGAACCTGAGATACCTGATTGCATCCCAGAGTGAGGATGACACATACAAAAACTGTTTTTGTGAAAGGTGCCTTGCTGCTGGTTTAGGCCGATGGGAGCTCTAAAAGTGCTAAGCTTCGCTCAAGCTCTG
Source organism: Rhynchotus rufescens (assembly GCA_032273925.1). Classification (NCBI taxonomy): domain Eukaryota; kingdom Metazoa; phylum Chordata; class Aves; order Tinamiformes; family Tinamidae; genus Rhynchotus; species Rhynchotus rufescens. The sequence goes on from JAVCKT010016547.1 coordinate 25,159, forward strand.
TTCCCAGCAGAAACGATGATAGGATTCTTGAGATCCTCAATGGGAGCAGGGGTGGGATCAGTATGAACCTATTCCAAAATAATTTGCCTTCAAACAAGATCCAAATTCCATTGATATGGCTGAATTAAAATGGCTCAATCCCTTATCTATTAGATCATAAAGCTAAAAAAAGGATATAAATATTAGTCTGCTAAAAAAGGATATAAGCATTAGATCTAAAACATTAGTCTGCTTTAAGATGGAAGTCTAAGGAGGGAAACTTCTGACTTTGGTTGCAAAGGCTACGTACTAGTCATTATACCTCCTTACCAAATATATTTGTGTCATCTATTTTCCCTGGACTTTCTCCTGTGGGATGAAAAATGACCATCTGCAAAATGACCATTCCACTCCTCCCTTTTCCTTTTTCAGGGAACATGGAGATAAATCCTCTTTTTAGAAATGATCCTTGCATAAAATGATTAAGTTAATCTCAAGGTCTTGGATTGTCTCTCTTCTGCAGTAGTTCACTATCCTAGTGAATCCCAGAGGGCTGATGGTGCAACAGAGAACACCCAGTTCCTCCTTGTACAGTGTCCATTTATATAAGGGCTCCAGATTAGATCACCAGCCCCTTATGACCTTGCCATTCCTTTCACTGTTTTTCTTTTGCCTTCTGTGTCCCATACCCAGGACCAAGTGTTCCCTCACTGATCTCTCTTTCTCTCTCCCCCTTTCTCTTTCTTTTTCTCCCCCTCTCTCTCCTAACCTTGCTACCACTATCGGGATGTAGAGTAAAGATGCTGGTATCAGGACTTTGGTTATGTTGGATGAGCAAGGAGGTAAGTTCAGACTGTAAGGAAGTATAACTGTTCACAAAGAACCGTATTAATTGTGTGTGATTACAAAAATAAAGGCCATCAAATATGTCTGTGTAGTTGTGCATGAGAACCCAAGAATCTCTCTGCCTTTCGCTGTGTTGTCTGATAGAGGAACATACAATAACTGCTTGAGAATCTGTACTTCTTTTGATCTGCTTCTCAATAATGGCAAAGGGAGTTTGACTCCTCAATATGAACTAAATCATATTCCTCTCAGCGGGTTTCTAGGCCAGGATCAAGCAACATGATGGGAAAGCTAGCCTTCATAAATGTGAAATCCAGCATTATTTACACAGGTGCTATGCAATCTTCTCACTTGTCTTAGCTACAAGTGAAACACATGCTGTAAATGCATCCAAAGGATAAAATAGGTATAGCTCTACTAGCATCCAAGTGCATTTTGTTCCCTCTCAATGAAGATAAGAGGAGCTTAACAGCAGAAGCCATAGGATGACTAGCTCATTATAACTGACCATATAGGAGCTTAAACTTAGAGGAGTCCCTGTCTAAAAAAAAAAAACATTGACAAAGACAGAGATAGCACTATTCAGTATGATTCCAGGAAATTTGCTTTTCATAACATTAAAAGGCAGTGGATAGCTTTTTTTTTTTCTGCAGCAAAACTACTAAGTCGATACGCAGCAGATTCACAGAAACAATAAAATGGTGCACTAAAATGAAAAGTAACAGCAAGACTTAAACAGAGAGTGTTTGTTTATTTTTACATAGATGTGTCTTTTTTTCTTTTTTCCTCTTAAGAAAAAGATTTTACCCAATCAAATTTGCCTCACAAATTGGTCTAGACAAGGAAAATACTAAAGAGGATATTTTAGTGCCTTTGAATTCTTTCATTTCCTGGTAAAGGGTGGTAAAAGGATTGCCCATGAATACAGAAAACCAAGGATCAGATGTGTTAAAACAGATACAGCACCTGCTTAAATAATGTGCTTTTTTTTCTCCAGAACTGAATTACACATTTAAAGAAAACCAAAAATATTGTCAGAGAAATCCTATAAATATCCATGTAGGACTAGTGATGCAGTTCACAGGCAGATCAGTAGAGACCTCAGTGCTGTCTAAATCTTCTTTGTACTAACTCCGGGGAAAATATGCGCCTGCTTTATTTTTTTTTTTTTGGTTTGTTTGTTTTTTCTTTCTTTTTATTTTTTCCCCTATAGATTCATAGGCCTTTTGTTTTGAACACTTTTTTTTTTTTAAGAGTGTTATTGTTAAAGTTGTATTGTAAGATTATAAAGTATTGCTAAGGAGTGCTGTGTGCACAAGTTGTGCTGACTCTGAAATCACTAGGCATGCTAGGAAGGAGTGTCAGTGTGAGCAAAGGAGCTGAAGCCAGACTCATTGAACCCTCTGGAGTCCAGGAACCTCAGTATTAAACACTTACAGTCAGTGAAACCTGAAATGTATATTGTATAATCAGAGATGGAAGTAGCCAACACTTCCAGGAAAAGAGCAGACAACTTAAAAGCCTCCTTAAATTGGTTATGGTCATGCCTTAAGTGGTTCAGTGAATTAAGCTTGTAATTATACTTTATAGGTTTCTCAAATAAAACAGCCTAATAATGCTACAAACGCTGCAAATATTGTAATCACTGCACTGTGTTAAATGTTCAATTGCATTTTGTCCATTTTAGCCATATGGAGCTCTAATAATGCATAAGTATTATTATTATTATTTTTTTTTTTAGTGGTGAAGGACTTATTATATTACTGAGCAAAATACACTAATGATGACTTTGAAACCTCTGCAATTAATGCAATATGTGCAACGCATGGATGTCGCAGCAGATTATGAGATTAACAAAATCATTTGCTAACATTGCCATGTGATCTCTTTTCAGCTGACTGCACAAGTCACTTAAGATTATTAGGTGCTATATAGACAGAGACCATGACATTGATCTTTCCAGTGGGCAGCAAGCAGAATATTTAATCTTCACAGTTGCTCAAAGCTGTGTTTTGAGGTTTTTTTTAAGGCAATTTCTGCTTTTAAATTACACATATTTTAAGAGCAAAACTTCTTTAAGCCAGTAGCACAGAGCAGAACTCTTTTTCTGTCATTTATAAATTAAAATCTTCCTAGTGCCTGTAAGGGTTAGGTGTATCTGGCTGTCTAGCAGTTCACAGAGCATTTTTTAGCCCTATCTGGGTATGTGGAGCTTCACAAGAGCTTCATTTTCAAGGAGATTGGGACTGCCATGAAAGTTAGTGGCCTCCTCCAGTACCCTTTAAGGTCACTGGGAACATTTGCATGAATTTGAGCAGCCTCTCTGCAATCCCAGATGTCCCTGGTGTCTTTTGAGACCAAGTATTCTCATCCAAACCATTTCAACACTGTCTTCCTCCTGAGGAAGCCATGAGAGAGGGACTAGTAGGTTAAGCTCTCCTTGATAAAATTTTTCATCAGTGAGAAACTCTTTCTGAGGATCTATCTCTCAGAGCATCCATAACACATTTTTTAAATCTGGCCTTGGGACAAACTTCTATGTTTGATTATTTAAGAGTGTGTGTATATATATATATATGTATATATTTGCATTTTAAAGTAATGTGTTTACATTTTATACTAAAAATTGTCATGCTGTGAACCATTACTGTGGAGCAGTGGTTGCTGTGCTTCATTAACTATATCTTAGAAATATACTAGTTTAGAAAAAAGTTAATATTTGGATGCGTTAATATTATGTTGGTTAAAAGCAGACCATAAAAAAAAAATGAAGCTGGTAGCTGACAGTGAGGATATGAAGACAAACATGACTTTCACACATGGCAGGACCTCCCAGAGCTTGTAGCTCTCTTCCTCCAGAGGAGCAGATCTCTGTCCTTCTCAATCTCCCATCACCTGGGGAGCATCAGCAGGCAGAGATCTTTGGATCTGTGAGGATGTCTGAGGGATGATGTCCTTGTGTAGTATATTACAAAGGAATTTCATCCTTGTGTTGAAAATGCAGTGGTGGGGGAATGTTTCTGCTAACACCAACAGCCCTGACATTTTTTCATCCAGGACAAGACAGAGGAATGTCCTCACTGTCTTTGAGAAGCCACAACAAAAATGTCACAGCAACAAATTTTCTCCCTGCACTGCATCCCATCAGTTGCAAATACACAGACAGCAATGCCAATAAACATAGAAGATAATTTATACACCGAGCTGCCTAATATAAATTTAAGATAATATTATCGGTCCCCTCTGGTGGACAGATAGACCCAAAGTAGCTACAATACAACCACAAGCAATAAGTGGACAATAAAAATAATAAAATACTTAAATATATTCTCACCCTTCCACTGGAGGTGGTAGAGGAAGGACAAAAAGCCCACCTTGAAATTCTCACCAGCAATCTAATTTCTCTGCACAGGAAATGAGGATTTCTATTGACAGATGGCACTTTTACATTATAGAAGGGACAGTCCAACATCTTACAGGTTAGCCCTTTCAGTTTATACTGGAACAAGTCTATTAAGACTGAAAGAGCTGATCAGAGGAAAAAAAAGGGTTGTTAATTAGCTTTTAATTAATGAAAATAATGATATTGATTATTCCAAATTCTAACGAGAAAATGGCATGGATTATGCTGAAATTGTACTACAGAAAGAAGGAGAAGATAAAACCCCCACAGAAGCAGGTTGTGTCTTGTCTGTTGTTATTTTTAGTCCAGCTAGCCTTGGTTTCCCAAGTACTCCCCGTCAGCTTTCTTCCTTTCACACACATGCTTAGCAAAACCTTTCAAAGAAGAGCTAGGTCAAGGCTGAGATTTTTGAAAAGGCCGTCCTAGAAATGAACCTCATTCCAATCTGATTTTCCTTTGTGGAAAATGTGATCACTGAGTATCACTGTAAGAAGCTAATTTGCTGACTCTCCTTCAAACATAGCCCTCTCTGTGTAATTATGATTACAATGTGCTGTTAAACCTCCTTTTTAAAATTAAAATTGTCCTTGGTGGAGGTTGCTTTGTTGCACAACACTCCAGGCAGAGATACAAGTTTCCTCCTCTAAAAGCTCTCAACTGCCATTTGAGAAGCACAGATCCCAAATGCTGGACACAAATTGAGGAAAAATTCTTACTCGTTATGGATGAGGATGTAAAGGTGCCAGCTGCCATGTGTTGGACCTGCTTCCAACATTGGGCTGAGAGTCTTCAGCAGCTGCATCAGCTCAAGAGACCACGGGAGCAGCTGAGGGTTATCCCTGCCTCTCAGCCTGGATGAGTCCCACAGAGGAGATTTTTCAAGCTGTTGCAGCTCATGCAGCAACACTTGAGGATCTCCCACTTGGTGCTCCCCCCGGGATTCACCAAGCAAGCTTTGGGCATAGGTAACACTGCCAGGGGGGCACAGTGCCACTGTAAGCCTCACAGGACTAAGTTTATGATCTCTCAATCTACATGATCTCTGTTAATCTATAAGCAGCTCATAAGGATAATGATAGAGGTATAAAAATCAATTTGCATGCCATCAGTTTGCTATAAGATCTGGAAAATGATATATGGGCACTATTGTGAATCAAAGTGATATTCTCAGGCATCAGATAATATCAACATGGCAAAAGGGGTTTTATAAATAACAGAGCTTCCTAGAAAAAAAAAAAACGAATCAAGTCTCAATAAAAAAATAACCCTTGTGTATATTCTACCTCCAGATTCAGACAATGCCAATTCTTATATACAATGTGCATATACATACATACATATATATATAGTGCATGTGCATATAACATATCTAGAGATGGAGAATGTCTAAGGAATACTTCAAGAAACCATTAGAAGACAGAGTCTGAGCCTGATCTTTGGGCAATGTGAATTTTCATAGTTTCATGGCAGTATATGCTAGCAGAATGCCTTCCCCAAAACCTTTTGACACAATACGCAAAGTTAGAATAGGAAAAGATATGACAACATATTATATTAACCTTTTGATAACCATCTAATTTCTTTCTTGCAATGATTCATTCTGGGTCAGATCTTAATATCAGCTATACCAAAACAACTCCAGAGTGAGCCCCATTAAATTAATTCCTCCGTAACATTTATATCTCTGTAATGGTAGAAAATACATTCCACAAACCAGTTTACTTGCATGTGGGACCACATCTGTGGCACATATAAATTAGTTTTGTGCCATGAAGACAGAATAACTATTCTGAAATAAGCCAGTTAACAATGCATCCCACTACATTTACAACAGGCAAATGACTTTAGGAGCAGCAGCCAGATGTCTAGACTTCTGGGCCACAAATGTCTCATGTCTTTTCACATTGATGAGCTTTCCTTTAATGGAAGATAAATTAAAGATGTTGGCTTCAGAAATAGCATAGGCATACACACAAATACTGAAGCAAGATAAATGAAGAGTCCTGAAGAGAAATATAATTTAAAAGAAAGTCTATCATGTCAAATATTTCCTTCAGTCAAAACCCAGCAACTTAGGCAGAATGGGATATTGGGAAAGAAAGTTCAAAAAGCCCTGCACTGTATATTTGACTTTAGTGAAGCTGTATTTGGTTTAGTAAACATGCTCAGGCTGAAAGTAAGTATGCCTTGTAAGTATTGACCAGTAATACATGATCTAGGACTGATCTCTACAGTCTTACTTAGTGTCTTCCCCTGACCAGACAAGATTAGATAAAAACAGGTAGTAAAATCAGTGAGGGGAAATAAAAGTCATTATTATTTGTTCCTCCCAATGGAAACCGATAGCCCTGAAAATATGACCTCTGCAATTAGAACTATCTCCTCACCACAGTAGGAAGGAAATTATGATTGCAATTTAGCAATTCCTGGTCACACTGCATAAAAAAACAGCATAAAAGCCAGTTCACACTCACGGTTGTACAGGTCCCACAGAGCTAAAGCACATGGCACCCAGCTACAGAGGAGCAGGCGAGAGCAAGTACGTGAGGAGAAGGATTAGCACCTTTTATCACACACTCACATCTCTGATGAAAACATCTTAACTACAATGGCACAAAACTCACTGGGCAAGTTAAATCCATGATAAGTGGGTGCAAACATGGCAAAGTTTCCGCTCAGCCTCCAAACCAAGCAAAATTGCAATGTGTGCTAAAACAGTCTGACCTTGTATTTCTTTGTTTAGCAGCTTATCTGGCCAAGCTTGTCCAACACATCTCTAAGATTTCCTTATTAACTTCCTAATCTTTTGCTCACATTAAATGGGCTCCTTTCAGGGAATGTTGCCAGATAATTCTGATCCCCCAATTCATCTTTGGATTGAAGATCAGTAACCCGTTTGGTATCAGGAAACAGGTACATTTTGCTGCAGAAAATGAGAACTGACATCCAAAAAGCAGGTGCAGCTGGCAAAACTGCCATGGTGCCTCTCCATCTCCTGCCTCATGCAAGAATTAAATAAATAGCACAAGTTCAATATTAGAATTATTTCAGCTTGAATAATTTAGGCTGAAATTTTCAAAGCCCTCTAGGGGTGAGATGCCCAATTCCCATTAAAATTAATTTTAATTAATTTTAAATTTGGACATCCAAATCCCCCAGACAGCTTTGAAAATCTAAATCTTAATTGTTAATAGAAAGGAACAAATCAAGCCCATTCCTAAAGAAGTCAATGGGAGTTTTTTCTGTTTCTGATGTCAATACGCCTGTGATTTTTTAATGATTCCTTTTATCTTGACACAGGTAACAACGTGAGGGATGATGTTATATTTCTTCTATAACCTGTGCTATCTTAGATCCTTACCTCTTAGTTCTAATTCTGTGTTACATTTTCTCTACTTAATACAAGGAATAGAAATTTATTTGACTCGGACTGCTTTTCTTGGCCTCTTTAGATACCATGAAATATTCTACTGCATTGAAGTATCACTCCAACTAACTTTTTTGTTCCATGTAATAATAATGTGAGTTCATCTCACATTAAACAAATGGCCAAGCCTTCTACCACTTTTAAATGTTACAGCTACACCAAACTTCACATAGCAATCCTGATCCAGCTGGACCCGTGTCTGTTTGCGTCGGTGAAGGATCTGGTCTGACAGTTCTATATATGCCATTCTGCTCCTCCAGGCCATTTTTCTCAGCTTTAAGATTAGTGAAAAAATTAGCACATTCAATTATTCTGAACTACAGTGTTACTGAGGAAAAATCCACATTAAGGCAGTCTTAGGGGGAAAGAAAAGGAAAATTGTTTGATACTAAAGGAGAAATAGTGTATATGTATGAGCTGGGCTGATGACCTAGTCCCTTGACTTGGTGCAAATCAGAAGTGACCCCACTGAAAAATGTTAGTCTTTGCCTAACGTTTGTTTATGTAAAATCCCCTGGGGACAGAGACAAAATACGTCATAGCTGCTGCTCCTCTTTCAGGGGGCACTGGATCAGGTTCCTTAGGTGGTTTTAATTCCTCTGTGTTTACTGGGGTTACTCATAATTTACAGCAGTCCAAAAGAGAAGGAATGAACTCATACTCAAGATTAGAGCTTAATATCCAATGCCAAAGTGGCATGTCTCAGTTTCCTCAGCCTCCAGAAAAAGAAGTTCTTGGACACAACTCTTTACAGCTCTCACCATCTCTGATACTGCCATGACCAAACCTCTCACTCAATCACTAATTAAACCAGTTCCTTTACCAAACATCATCTAATTCCAAGGCATTTGTAAGTAATTCAAGCGTTTTCCATGGAAGGACATTCCTATGTATTAACATGCATAAAGGCAAATATTAACACTGTATCTTTCTTTCTCTTGGATGTCATTGGTGTTTTAGTAAGTGGATGTATTGTAATATGTTTCTGGACCTTAAAGTTTATAATCCTTCCTTTCTACACCATTACATCTTGTTTAAATTAATAGATTTCAAACATCTGCCTCCTTTGTTTTAACTCTTCCCATGTTAGTAACAAACATCTTCAGCATCCAGTACGGCACACATCCTCACAACAATGCATCAGCCCAGATTAATGCATTGTAACCCATTATTAATTCAGTTTTACATGGTCATTTTTCATGTTCTGTTAAAGACAAAAACAAACAAAAATACAATTCATTCCACACTGTCATCCCTTTGTCCTGACCAGAACAACTCGATCGTGTTGAAGAAGGCATGAACCATATCAACCAAGACATGAAGGAGGCCGAGAAAAATTTAAAAGATTTAGGGAAATGCTGTGGCCTTTTCATATGTCCTTGTAACAAGTAGGTACTGGGTACCGGCTCTGCTATGTGGTGTCCAGTTTTTTTTGTCACAGTGAATGTCTGAAGTTTTTTGTCTTTTTTTTCTTTGTCCTTTTCCATCTGCTTCATTCTGTGGGGATAAAATACTTGTGTTTAATCAGAACAACTGGAACGCATCGAAGAGGGAATGGACCAAATCAATAAGGACATGAAAGAAGCAGAAAAGAATTTGACGGACCTAGGAAAATTCTGTGGTCTTTGTGTCTGTCCATGTAACAAGTAGGTGCTGCCTGCCTCATCTCTTTGAGCACTTAAGGCTGATCCCAAAGGCCTTGTGAAGCTCATCCTTGCTAGGCACATGGACAGGATGAGCATGTGGCATGCAGAAAGAACGATTCTGATTCAAATGCATTCATCTCATAGCATAGACAGCTGACTGGGAATTACTGTAGATGCATTAAAATCAGGCATACTGCAGTGAAAGCTTCACTGTCAACACCTTTTACCGGTAAAAGTTTCAACATTTTACCTGAAGTGTACTAAGTGTTTCCATTTTTCCAGCAAAAAAAAACACTGGGGCTACTTTATTCCTGCAAGCCCTAAGTTTTGAAACTTATTTTCACACAATAAAATTCTAATAAAAATTTGTAGTTTACAAATACAAAATAGGAAATAAAAATCATTGCCAAAAATTATAGAAGGAAATCGTGATATCTCTCACTGTTAAATAGATATCATCCTTGCTGAGATCTTGATGGAGACATGATGTTTTACAATTGGAATTCAACTTAAAATGATTTTCATTTTGTCTTAGGGAACCAAATTTGAGAAAAATGAACACATTGTGTCACTTTCTCTCATTTGGGTAGAATGTACACTAAGCAGAAATGTTGAAATGCATCGAATTTTGCTTGCATGCCATCACACTTGAACAAAACTGTTCTCCAAGTAATGCGAAGCTTGTTTTAAATGCCAAAGGAAAATGATATGTGCATATTGTGGGTGCAGAAACTAGGGAAAAACTGTAACAATCAGACTTCCTCAAGGAATAGCAAATCCAGCATGCGAGAGTTAGCACTCAGCCAGGTTATTGTGACAACATTTATAAATGGTTGGCCAAAGATTCTGCAGGAAACAAAGTAGACTGCTGTGTTTCTTTAATGTTGTGCTCAGTTTTTGCCCAGCACAGATGATTTGGCATAGCACAGACTGCACAGCACATTTTCACAACCATAGCCCAATCCTACCATGATTTTCAAGACCAAATGACTGAAAGCTATTGTAGAATTCAGTGAGAATTTTGCCTGAAAAAGGAACAGTAGAGTTGGATTTCTGTCTTATCAGTCACTGCTTATTTTGAAGTTAATTTCCTCGGGACAAAATGCAGATACTGTCTCAGCTATAAAAAAAAATATCTATTTTGCTTCTGCATACCAAGCCACAAGTATTTAGCTAGGGTGTGTTTGTTGCCATGTATATGTATACCATTGCTCACAAGTGCAAAGTGGGAGAGAGGAAAGTGGCAGCTCAAAGAGCAACACTACTATGGCTTGCTCCTCCTGGAGGAACCTCTCAATTAGGTCAAAAATTCATCCCTAAGATCCTTAAAAAGCCCCAGATATCTTATAGGAAATCTTCATCTTTTTAACAGTTATTTATTATTTTGTGCTGTAAGGAAGGTTGCTTAAAATTGAAAGCCAGGCTTGTGAGCACATCAGATTAGAACCTGATGAGCCTGAAAACATTTACCCTTCCACAATGATTGAAATATCATGAACTGCATAGGTGCAGGAACTGAAAATACTTGCATTTAGTGGGTTAGGCTTTCATTTTTAAAAAGCTCCCTTTCCTGTTTCAAGGCATCATTCTGACCAACCTTCACAAACTTCTGCCAGGTTGAATAAAATAGCATTACCAAACAGTCAAGAGGTTTAAAAACAAAGACTCACCATACCAGGAAACAACTGGTGAACCTAAGATGATATTCCAAGCAGAGTTAGGGAGAGAGAGAAATCTAAACAATTCTGGGTGTCAAAATGATTATGCCTTCATTCCCTAATGCTCTTCTGGTGGGTGGTGAATTACACACATTAAAAAAAAAGAAAATAGTCCCTCTCCTCCCCTTTCCACACACAATTATTCTCTGTTGCTTGTAAATACAACTCAGTGAACCAAAATATAAGTCATCAATCTGATGTTCCTAGAAGACACAATATTCCCATGGTATAAAATTTTTACCAGAGAAAAGTCAGTAAAGTGACAGGTATCAATCATGAGCGGGTCCAGATTCAACCTGTAGACTTCAACAGGAAGTTTGCATGCAGAAAAATCAGCTTTCACGTGCTTATATTATAAAATATTTCTCCTCAAACACAACACTTGTAATTGAATGTGCAGGAAGAGAACTAGCTGTACTCATTTCCAGAAACACCAAAGCTGATGTAAAGTTTCAGGGAACTAAGAATAACTTAGAACAATCCAATCAACACCTCTAAGTCTTTACATTTTAAAAAAAGAAATAAACAACAAAATTGAGTACCTAGGAAAGATCCTCTTAATTTATATTTTAGTTCCCTGTCAGAGTATACTAAACAGCTTTGCAGAACATAGAGAACATTAACATCAGAATTGGTTTTCTTTTATCCTTTCCCGACTAGAAGTATGTTCAATTTCTCCCACCAAAGCCAAGCCACAGGGCTCCTCGTATGATTCACTAGCAGCAAAATGAAGAACACTGAAACCGTAGGGACTTGCCACTTTCAACAGCTTTGTTGAAAACTGCACCATTTCTGAAATAAGACTGAGGATTTTTAGCTACCGACCCCAAACACTCAGGCTCTCCTGCTCAAGTGTGATCTTGTCTGATCACTCGAGGACAGCAACCCAAAACATGCTGGCACATATGCTAATCTGCCACTGAAGGTATGCCTGGATTTTAATTTTTCTATCCATGGCAGCTCAGTCAAAAATGGCTCTCTCAAAGCAAATGCAACTCTCACAAACAACAAATAAAACAACCTGAAAGGCTACTTTAAAGTCCTGTGGTTTAAAGCTCCTAAAGGAAGTGATGATCCATTTTTGCCTGTGTCTTGCTTATTGTGAAGGCTGTTACTGCTGGTGCATTAAGAGTATGATGAAATATTGGGGCAACTGTGCTTAGTGAGAATGCTTCACTTCTTATTCATGCCTGTAGCTGGTGCATGAAGAAAATGTAGAAAAATTTCCCTTTCTGATGCTAGATTGCTTGTATCTTTTCTTTTCTCCTGCACTCATCTCACTTCTGCATATTTTACTTTTTGTCTCTGTGGAGAAAGGTTTGTACATCAACTGTCGATGTATGATTACTATTTTCAAGTACCGATATATTATTTAGAAATCCAATGACTTTGACAAAAACAATCCTTAAATCGCCTTGGAAAAGGTTCATGGCTCTAAATGCCTATTATGCCACATACATGTTAAACAACAAAGCCCAATCTTCTGTAAGGTAACTTGTTTAAATCTAGCCAAATCTGTTTTTCTCTAAAAGGGTGTGTTGCTGTGATGTGATGTACATACTATACTTGGCACTTTTGTTTTTATGTCTGTCTGCCAGTACGTTCTCTGTGTTCGATGTCAAAACATATGTATCACTGAAATGAAACAATGGTTTCCAGTTATCTATTTCTTCTCATCTTTTTTCTTTTATCTTTTTCTTTTTTTGTTTTATTCTTCTCTGGAAACTAACTTAACATCCAAAAAACCTGTGTGCAGTGTTGTAGACTTGACAAGTGCAATTCACCCTATTGGAAACAAAACCTCTGACCATCACAGTTGTTGTGGCAGAAAAATAAAACCTCCTTTTATTCAGGCTTATGATATATCGGTATACAAACAATGACCCTCTTTCTGAAAACTCATTTGCTTGATTCAGCTTTTAGCTTGGAGAAGGTAAAGAGTTTTGCATTTGTCTTTGTCCTCTTGCTTTGTTACTCATCATCTTTTTTGCATAGGCTTAAATCAAGCGATGCTTACAAAAAAGCCTGGGGTAATAACCAGGATGGGGTTGTAGCCAGCCAGCCTGCACGTGTTGTAGATGAACGGGAGCAGATGGCCATCAGTGGTGGCTTTATCCGCAGGTGAGTCCTTCCATCCACTGTTTTCTTTGTATTTTGCTCATCACTGATATATTTAGAAATCTCCCATATGGTCATGCGTTCTGTGATGTTCATTAACTCCCTCAGTGACACCAGATAATGCAACAGTGTCACCTTTTTTTCATCAGGTGGAAGATGCTCATATTTAGGTTGACACTGAGGAGTACAGGGACAGGCCCTAAACAGCCCCTGCTTCCACCAACCTCACCTGACCCTATGGGTGCTTGCCTGAGCTAGTGCAACTAATAATGAGGATGTTGATGAAAATCCTGGAAGTCAGGGCTCCAGCCCTAAGAACCAGCAGGTGTTTGCCCTAACCTTCTTACTTGAGATTACCAAGAGTTCTGAAGTAATTAAATAGATATAATATATACTTATTTAGTTCACAGCAAACAGGTTTATATATTCTCAAGGTCAGTCAGCATTTGGCACATCATTCCTGTGCTCCAGCTCTCCAGCACCATCAATAACTTTTACTTGGGGCTTTATTATGGGCCTCATTAATGACATTTGGTGAAATGTCTTGGAAATAAACTGTCAAATAAAGCTAGTTTATAATTACCTTGGTTTTCAAGATATATAGGGCTGACTATGTATTATCTGTGCCTGTCAGAGGGCATATCAAGGCATTCAGCACCCCTCCCTCTTTTCTAAGAGAGCCTCAGGCCCTTCACCAAAGCAGAGACAAGCACAGAACCTGGAGCACATTTTTACTAGAGGTAAATAATCTCTAAGGCAGTTTGCTTATGAGCATTACTCAGAAAATCCTCATTGAATGGAAAATACTGCACTGTTCCTCAACTGCTGAAATGCCATAACTGTTGAAAAATACTGAGACTTTAGTGGCAACCACCGTACACCCAAATGAAAGCCAATTTTAAACGCATGGCTATAATAACAGCAACCAGGCTGCAAACCTCCAGCAATGCAGAAGGACTCAGGATAAGTACGTACTTACTGAGTATGTATTTAGATGACAATGCTATCAACTGACTGGATAAAGACATATCTGTAGGCAAAGCTTTGATCTCTGAAGATTAAGAACACTGGATTAATAAGTAATTAAGATAATAAGTAATTATCTTTCTAAAAGCTACTATCCACTTATTTTTGGCTGCTATATTAAAAGAAATCAGCATGATGGAAACAACGCTGTCATGCAATGCAGCGTGGGGATTGCACTGCCATTTAAATTTGCTGGGACTACCATTCACTTTATCATCTCTGAAGGGAGGCTCCATTAACATGAAGGCTGGGGCAGTCTAACAGAACAGCAGTGAAGAAAGTTTGCCAGAGTGCTCTGCCATAATTGCTCTGCAAATAGCCTATGCAGCCTTTCTGGTGCCCTTATGAACACAAAGGGCACAAAATCTATCAAAGGAGTATTTCCTGAGCATCACGAATGGACCTTGCTTTTCCCAGCGTCAGTCACCACGTAACTCTCTAGCGACTAGAGTGCTGAGCTGGGCTCTCCAGGCTAAGGCAAATTTTATTTTTATTCTCCCCGCCCCCCTTTTACACAGAAAGCAGCTCAAAAATAACTAACAGGGGAGGAAGTGCATCTTTACTGAAGCCAGCAAGTCAGAGAGACGCTGCTTCTGTCATTTACTGGAAATACATTTAATTAAAATAGGAGTTTAGGCCAGGATTTCCACAGCAGAAGCTGCTCATGCCCAGCACTTCAGGCAGGAGAGTTACCTCTTTGATAATTACTCCTTTCTCTTCAAAGCTCAGTACAACAGCAAGCTCCATAAGCCACAGGTGAAGAAGGATGTAGGGGAGGTTTCAGGCGAATCAGTGTTTTGGAGGGACCTTCTCAGTCTCTACTCAGACTTGTTTTTGTGCTCACAGGGTAACAAATGATGCCCGAGAAAACGAAATGGATGAGAACCTCGAGCAGGTCAGCGGCATCATTGGAAACCTACGTCACATGGCCCTGGATATGGGCAATGAGATTGACACACAGAATCGTCAGATTGACAGGATCATGGAGAAGGTAAGAGCTGATATTTTTAACAGAATCCCAAAGGGTGGCTGTGCTTCCCTTCTGCAGGCCTTGATGGGCACAGGCTGCTACAGGAACCACAGATGATGTGCAACCCGGTCTGTTCCCAGCTCTTTCACCTTAGGGCTCACTTTGCAGTTTCTCTTCAGTTCTTTCAGAGAAGGATAAGGGACTAGGAGCTGCTAGAGCTCCTCTCTACCTTCCAAAACTCTGCTGCTGTAGACCTTCATTCATTCCTTCACTGCAGGTCATATTGCACTGCTGGGCTCAAAAGATAACAGTTGATAATGGCAGTACTTGACACAGATCAAGGATCCTTCTGTAAAGGTTTGGGAAAGAAGTATCCTGAGATGTACAGGATTGTGGAGCTTAGGCCTAAACTCTTGGGCATTCTCTGGCAAGTGTTAAACTCTTCTGGACTTTTCTTCCCTCAGAAACTTGACAAATGATGATCAGTTGTTAGAAGGGCCAGCCCAAAAGGGAGGATGCAAACTCACTAAGCTTGCCTTTGTCAGATGGCAACAGTGCAGTCAGTCTTGTTCTGCTGCCTGCTTTTATCTGCTTTAGGATAGTGATCCACCAGGTGTGTGTATGTGTGTATATGCATATATACATGAGTATGTATATATGTGTGTGTATATACATACTCATGTATATATGCATATACACACACACACGTTATATACATACATATATATATAAACTGGGTTCTGCATGGGCCTAGTGAACTACAAAGTTCTAATATTACCACTGTGAAATCGCTAACTAAAAAAAAAATACGCAGAGAGCACCATTCCAGTGCCAGATCTGCACTGCAGGTTTCCAAAGTAGAGCTGTACCTCCACCCCCAGCTGGGAACTCACTCTTGTCCTCAGCTCCGAAGATCTGCAGCCACCTGCATTGGCTGCTGGCAGAGCTCCAAGCAGAGACACAGCCAGGCTGAAGTGACAGAATAGACTAGATCTTTTGCTGATATAAAAACAACCTTGACTTCAGGTAAAATTTACACAGCCTGAGGATCTAAGCAGTAATAAAAAGCCAAATGGCAACAGAGACAGATGAGTCTCATATAATGAGTCAACACTTCCTCGAAAAGGACATGATAACCATTAATTAATGCAGTTCATACTTCCAGCTGGGTCTTCTTTGTCTGATTTGCACCATGGGAATGTCACATGAAACATGAAATGCCTTGCTCGAATGACATTTTGGATTCCGATTCGTGATCTTTGGCAGTTCATGCAACAATTTGAGATCGATAAGCGTGTAGTGTAACGCACTGGCAGCTGAGAAGATGAGCTGCATCTAATGTCAGGGCTGCTACAAAGCGGGTAATATGAGCACAGCGGGATAGGGGTGGGAGGGAAACACAGCTGAAAGTGGTAAAATCTTGTAACTCTTCTGTCTTTGTACTTACAGAACTTCCTTAGCCTCCAAACTGATTATCTTAACAAAGATGGTCAATTTTAAATGATTGTTTAAAAAAAAAAAAACCCAAACCTCAATCTCTAAAATTCCTGTTGCATAGGGACCAAAAAGACCCAACTATTATCTTTACTATTTAAATTCAATATTAATAGCGATACTACTTAACGCAGCTGAAATCGGATACCTTCCCCTCCCTTCGGGTTGCACAGGGGAAACTCATAATCAAGGATTGCTCCAGAGGAAGCACAGTGTAATCTAAATGGACAAAACAAACTGGAATGGAGTGGCAAAACGAGGGGCCTGACGTCACGCAGCAAGTCAGTGATAGAGCCGGGGCTGCAGCAAGGGGCAAATCACGGACCTGTCTGATCTTGTTCTGGGGAGAAAAAACACAAAAGAGCTTGTTTGTGCCGGGTACCGTGCACAGAGCTTTCCAGCACGAGCAGCATAAAATAATCAACTATGCCTTCCCAAACTAACTTAAAGCAGTTGCCAACTGTAAAAGCTTTTTGTTTTCTAAATTTGGTGTCTTCAAAGTATTTTAAGTCTAGATTTTTGAACTAAAATTGAGATGTATGTGCCCATTCAAGTGACACAGACATTTACACAAGGGGTTGGGGTTTGGGGTTATTTTTTGGTGTTGAGGTTCCAATCTTTTTCTTAAGTCAATCTTACCATTAAAAAAGTTTCATGCCGTAACTCCTTTAAGCTGAGGTAAAAAAAAAAAAAAAAAAGAACTACAAAAATAAACTCAAGAGAAAATGTGCATTTATATTGTAGTTCAAATAAAATGCTTTGCCCTTGAATGTCAGTATCCTTATGCAAGGAGTAACTCGGGTTACCGGTACGTAGTATTTTGATACTTTTAAACAAGGAAATAAAAAAAGTAATAGAAACTATGCAAAATGCTGAAATGCCATGAAACTTTAAAAAAAATCTCACTCATGAGGAGAGTGCTCACTCACAGATGGGAGTGCTCACTCACGGTGGGAGTGCTCAATGATGAGGTCAATGATCACTAACACTGAGTGGAGTGCTCACCCTTAGGGGGACTGCTTACTCAAATGGTGAGTACTGACAGCGATACTGCCCACACACGGGGCAGAGTGCTCGGTCACAGGGGGAAGTTCTCACACTCACACAGGTGGAGTGTGCCTATTCACAGGACAGGTGCTCACAGTCGTGCAGGAGTGCTCATTGTGGGGGAGTGCTCACTCAATGGAAAAGTGCTTACTCATACAGGAGTGCTCACTCAAGGCTTACTCTCCGGAGTGGAGTGTGCTCTTATCACACTCCGGAGAGTGTGTGCACACTCCGGTGAGTGCACACTCGTGGCATTACACACTCCGAGGAGTGGACACTCCGGGGAGTGCGCACTCACCGGAGTGCACACTCACCCGAGTGCACACTCCGGGGAGTGCACACTCACCCGAGTGCACACTCCGGGGAGTGCACACTC
>JAVCKT010016548.1:0-25766 GCA_032273925.1 Rhynchotus rufescens
AAACAATGGCTCTTTTTTCAGTTGAAGTGAGTGAGCTTGTTCTTTTTTTTTTTTTTATAGGTGAAACAACAGCTTTTACTGGAAAACAAATCCACCAAATAGTATTTTGTCTTTATGTATCTACAGGAGACCAACTTTGTTTTGTGCAGGGATCATGAAAGACAACTACAATTTCTATATTCACTTCTAAATGATGTGAACTGCAATTTAAGATGCAAAGGACAGCACTGCCAGCTTATATAAGCCAGGCCTGATTGACATCACTCCAGTTATATACATTCTGGTCCATATACTTAGATATTTGTACAAGATTATCTTTTGCTATTGTAACTGAAAGAATGAAATAAAAGTTACATTTCTGTAGTGTTAACCCATAGCTAAATTCTCCATCTGAAACAAAAACACTTCTCCCACTTCTGAAATTCAGACTTCATGTATATGTAATACATATGTATATCGCTTCATGCATATCCCTTCATGTAAATACGCTAGTTATTATTCAATTTTTTTTTCTCTTCTTCTCTCAGCAGTTTTCAGCCCTGACCTGTGAGTAAACAGCTAAATTATATAATAGCGAAACAAGCAATATCCACAGTAAAAACTATGTGTTCAAAGTGAGATTGCACCTAGGCAGCTCTGTTTGGCCATGAGGAACCCAGGGCTTCCATGTGAGCATGTCTAGCAAATATCTTAGCAACATTAATTCATAATTTTAAGCGTTCTGCTGACTGTGGCTGCTAAATTGGTGTTTAAAAATGAATTGGATCGGTTGTATTCACTTAAAACCTCTGCTAAGCTTTCTGCTCTTTCCTTCTTGTCCTTTGGCATCGACACTCTTGCAGCCTCCGGTGAGCGGCTCTTTCTGCTCCACCTTTTTCCTCTGCAACAGGGGAATGGTGTCTGTTTGCTGCAAAGAGATGCTGCTAGATTTGAGTGGTCGATGTCTCCAAAGATTTAGTTGATGAAAGGCTGTTGGCATTGGCAATACAGCTTAGTGATGGAGCTAAAGTGTGCAGAAAGGTTTTGGGGAGAATGCTGGGTGTCACATCTGCTGCTTAGAGTCCGAGGCATTTGTAGATGTGCAGTAAGCATAATATTAACTGTCTAGAAAGCAAATCTTTTCCCTTTAAAGTTCATGTTAAATGCAAGCTGGAGAGCAGGACAAATGGAAAGCATCAATCCAGATCATTTACTGTTACTCCCAAGGAACAGTTTCATTGTCTATTTTCAAAGGATTTCTGTATAGCTATTAAATAGTATTGTTGGCTTCTTGGTGGGGGAGGATATATCCCTGTTTCTATTAATTATTAATAATTACTGGCATATTTAATGAGTTCATAAAATGATCAGTTCATTCATAATAACCTCTTCTTCCTGTCCCCTCCCATACTCTCTCGGGAAAAAGAAAAGAATCAGACAACAAAATGGATCCACTAAATTTCAAGATGAATAATGTGACTTGCATAGCATAAAAGGGAAAGATAGAGATTTTTTTTTAAAGGATGCTTATTTTATAAAACAGTTTTATATTTTTTAAAACATATTTTTGCAAAACAGATTATTTCATGAAAGAAAAATGAAGGGAGAAACAAGGCCAACCATAAAATGACCCAGCTGCTGAAATGCCATTACTACGGGTGAGCTCTGGGAATGCAAATAAAGGAAAAGGATGAGGAATAAGGTATTCAGAAAAGGCAGGCTACAGGAAAGACAAGTTGAAGTCAGTGGCCAGAACCTGGAGGCTGGTCCCAGAGGATCCTCTGTGTGGCATGAGAAGGGAATTGCCCTGTGAATGCTCTTCATCTGCAGCCACTTGGGGTGCAGCTTTTGTACTGTGTCTTTACAGTGCCTAGTAAAATCAGGCACAGGTTTGTGACTAGGAATCCTAATGCTGATCCCTAACAACAGCCAACATTGTTAAAATGTCAGCAAGAATGATAAGAGATATCAGACATTTGGGGGTCGTGGGGAAAGCAGCAACTATGTTTCTACTCTTTTATTTGCAAAAATGGATTCTGGCAGTTACACACCCGCTGAGAATTGCTTTGCCGCTTAGAAGTAGAAGGGGAAAGAGAAATAATGGGAAAATATTTTATGAAGTGTGACAGCAGATGGGCTATTAAATATGACTCACTGTGTGGCATGCTGGCAAATTCTTATTAATGACCTTGTGACTCAAGGGCCACTTCAGCAGAGGTTACAGATTTGACAAGCCATCTCTACCTGGCAAAGGTGAGTCTAAGCCTAGCGTGCCTCATGCTGTTCTGAGACTCTTGATGCCAAAAACATGTTATATGAGTCAAGGAAACTGAATTGTGTGAATAATTAAAATTCATGTTACGGCTGAATATTATGGACTATATGGCTGCTGAACTTACCCTTTCTCACTGTTGAAAAGCACATCATGAGGGTTTTAAGTTATCAAATAGAGAGGCACATGTGGAAGGAGAAGGTATTAAATGGGGAGTATCTTACTCAGGTATTAAATAGGGATAAATGAGTGGGTGGACATTGTACGAAGTGATAAAGCACAGCCATCTCCAAACAGTTGAGGGCAGTGAATGCCAAGGATATATAAGAATTACAGAGGGAAAATGCAGGAGGAGAAACTGAGCTGGGATATGAGGAAAAGATGAAGATTTGACTGGTGTGTAAACTGGTCCAGGGCAGTCCCAGAACTGCCACTAGGGAAGAAATAGATCCGTGTATTTTTTTGTCATTCAAATGCCAACTGAAGAGAGTGCTGTACCTTGAATACAGGGAGACCTCTGCAGTAAATAAGGAAGGTAAAGGCCGATTTAATACTTAAAAAAAAAAAAAATCCTGTGTTATATACTGCAATTTAATCTTTCATCAAGTCTTCATGAAGATCAAAAATTACCAAATTTTAAAGTGTCTCTAGAACCACAGTATGCAGTGTCAATGCTCTTTTGTGGGATTAATATTAGAGAGCATCTAAATTATGTGTAACAGCTTTTCTGATTGTATCATCTGCATAAGTAAGTCACTGGAGCTATAGTCCAGTAGCTGCTTCTGATGCTTACAAATCCAAATGCATTGAATGTTGTTCAGCTGGACTGGACTTGTGTAAAGAAATAGTCACATCTCTTGCTGAGACTTTGGAGGTTCTATGACCTTGTAAAATAATGTAATTACTATTCTGTTACTATTTCTTACCTTATATAAGAAGATAAAGTGCAGGCACCAAATAACTTGCATCAGACGAGCACTCAGGGTGTTATGGGATTTTAATATCTCTCCCTTTGGTGTACTGGAGGAGATATATCTCATTTGCCTCAATAAGACCTTTTCTGCTTTCCCAGGTCCAGAGGCCACTGAAGCCGAGTGGAGAAAACAACACATCATCTCCTTGATGTCTCTGCTTGAATTCTCTTGGAGAGTCTATTCCTCACTGGGGAAACCTTCCTGGACGTGGAAACATGAAGCAGTTGCAAGTGAGGACAACCATTAAGGCACCTCTCCACTGAAGGTGCAGTGTTGAGAAATTTGATGGGGAGGCAGGGAGGTAGAAGAGGTCAAGAGAAAGGGTATCTCTGCTTGGTTTATCAGTGCTTTCAGATAAGAGATGAGAGCTTTCCTGCCTTCCATGATCACAATCAGTAGATCTCCAACAGAAAAGGAGGAAATCCTAGCATTTCCCTCTTCACTGCTTATTCCTGCAATGAGTTCAAAGGGAGAATGAAATGTTATTGTATAGTACTTTCAGAGATTAGAATTCAGATACTTCACTTTGCCTGATATCTGTGAGGACTCGATGATTTAGTGAAGCTCATATGCCTGCATTTTTCTGGAACCCTGCACCAGGTGGACAATTTGGATCCTTGAAACAAATTAGAGCAATCTCAGTTCAATGAGCCTCACAGAGCTCTTGCAGCAGCAGAGGATGGTCAGAAGACAGTCTTGTTTAGAGGACATTCCCAATGCGTTCCTGAAGCCAGGGATTGTTTGGGATGGTGTAATACTGGATGTCCTCCTGCCACTTGGAAATCTCAACAAAAGTTGCACCACAACAATTGCAAAAACACATCCTGGGCTGAGAGTTAGGTCTACAGTGTTTTCAAATGTGATCTCAGCCAGTAGATTTGCAACCCAGAGGACTATGGAGAGACTTAAGGAAGGATACAGCTTGCCCTCTTTGACAGGAAGGAACTGGGGACTCTTGTGCAATATCCTTGCACTGCATGTTTTCCAAGAACTTCATTAACCACTCTTGCACAAAGCCAGATTAACAGTTTATCAGGAGAAGTGTCAGAGCGTTCGCTATGCTATATGGCCTCTCGTAGCACAGGAGCTGTTTGCCCTGCTTTCCTGAGGTCAGTGCAAGTGCCTGCTTCTCCTGACATGGGAGGATCACCTGAGTGGACTTCACTCTGTAACTTCAGCCATATAATTTATATTCAGAAAGAGATGCTGTGCATAGCCCTCTGGCTGCCTTTGTCTGACTGTTGTCTGTGAAAACGGTGCAGAGCACTGAGACGAGGGAAGTGTAGCAGACACAGCTGGAGATGATGTCAAGGGGGTGGAAAGAAATCACAAATGCAAAGTACAAATGAAACTCTGAAAGTCTGTAAAACACTGTGAAAATACTGTATCCCCTCAGTGGAACTTGCATTGCAAAAGGAGAAAAATGTAGACTTCTCTGCAGTGCTTTCTCCAGTGTTCAGTGTGCCCAGACACTGGATCTGTCCCCAGAGGGGTCATCCAAACTCTAAAACCACCCACAGCAGGTAACCCATGCCTGATGCTTGTAAGACACTTACACCAAGCTGTTGGGAATAGCTCTATTACATCAGATCCCCAGTAATAATAGTTCTTCTAGGGTAGGTAGGATTCAGTGGCCGAAACTGATGCAAGGTCAGGATCAGACAGAAGAGGTTCTGACCTGTTTGGATAACAGGTGCTGATAGTACAATGTCAAATAATCAATTCAGTGTGCTGAAAGTTCATAAATATTTCTCTTGTGTAAAATTAGGTGAGTGCAAGGAGACAGCTTTGCTCAGCATTTACATTCTTCAATTTTCCACCCCAATCAGCTACAATTGCATAAAAGAATAAGTTGAATGACAAACACCATTTTACAGTAAATTCCTTGTTATCTGAAGATTCCCTCTAGACTGAAAGAATAGATATTGCAGTCTAGAGAAAGGTTTTTAGATACAATCAGGAAAAGAACACAAACTCTTAAACAAATACAGTAGAAATAAATTAAAGATGCAGTGAACATTCTGACTCAAAAAGAGTGATTTCACAGAGGAAAAAATCCAAAGTAAAACAGCAAGAACAATGATAATTAGAGATGTGTCAGGTGCTTGGCTCAGGATTAGCATTATATAAGTGTACGGATGTCAAGGACAGATCACAACCAAGAACCTGGATAAAAGATTTTGAAATCTCCCCGTCAATTTCCCTTGAACTGGCTTAGTGAAGTCCTCAGAAGCAGTGACTAGAGAAGGTGATCAGACTACCTATTTACATTGCTGACTGAACTGTTTCTGGAAATGCAATCCAGAACGAGAGGAAAATAACTCAGCAGTGAAAAATTTTAAGATAATTTCTTAACTCCAAATCTCTGTGCTTCCCAACTTCAAAAAGAGCTGAAAGAAGTGATACTGTGAGAAAAGATTGCTCCTGGCTATGCATCCTATCTCACTTCAGACTGACAGAAAAATTCACAAGAATTGTTGAGCTTCACAACCATACGCAGATCTACTCCCCAGGATCCCTGCTGGCTAATTAGTGCTTTCCCTGCCATGAATAGTCATCTTTTCAAAGTCCAGCTTTCTCTCCCCATTAAAACGAAAAGGCTTTTGCAGGCAAGGTTTTAGTTGCAGGTGAAAGCTTCTTTTTAATGAAATTGAGTCCAAGTTTCTCCCTCATATTCTGAGCAATCATTATGTCTGTCTCTTTTTAAAAAAGCTCTCACAGATGAACCTTGTTATGTTTCATCATACTGATTCTTCTTCAGTGCTTGCCCCCTGGGCTAGTCTGCACAGAGCAAGACCCTTGTCTCTTCACTTTCAGTATATATGTGACCATCCCCTGAGTTTCCAGTCATAGTGCTTATACAGTGACATTTGGAAACCTTTTTCTACTTGCTCAGTCCAAAAGAGACAGATTTGAGACTGTGCTGTTTCTCTTTTGCAGGAGAAATTCCTTCCGCTTGGAAGACTGACCTGGTATTGATCATGCTTGGGAAAGACTCTCCAAGGTAGTTTGTTATGTACAACTTACATTGTTTACTCTCATGCACCTACTTACCATTTAGTCATTTGCTTTCTTCCTGCTTTGATGTTGTTGATTACAAATTTGTGTTTGTTTGTTTTGACTGTATGCTACCGTTAGGACAAAAAGCAGTTGTAAGATGAGGCATTCTAAAACAGCGAAATATGTGCATGTATGTGTGCCTAGGTGTTGATGTGTCGGGAAATTAGCCTCCTGACCCACGGCAAAAGGAGATCAAAGCATTGGAAGTGCTCTAGCTGAGCTGTTTTCACAGGTTCAGTAACCATGATATACAAGCATGCCAGGCTTTATTACCATGATCCTCACCCTCTCTCTTTCCTTTGCACCTCAGGTCCTTGGCAGAGGGAAGTGGTGACTTGCTGAGGAGTCTGTGGCCGAACATGAGTTTGCCTTTAGCTACTGCAGGTCCTGTCCTGGCACCCTATCTCTGGGCTCCCTGCCCTGCTCCCATCCAACCTGCCCATTTCTCTGTAGCTGCGAGAAAGTGCCAAACTCGTGGTGCGATGTCCCCTGGCTCGCTGCTCACTGTTACTGTCCTGTTTGATCTTGCAAAAGATGGTAAAACCCTCGCATGCACACGTGCAAGCTGCTTGCACTGTAGTCGCCTGTTTTGGTGAATAAATCACATAAATCACAAATTAAAGCATGGAAGCATGGGTGCCATTAGTAGTGCTTCCCCTCCCTTGCTCCTCCCCCCAAAAAAACTCAAAAAGATAAAACAGGACAAAAATCCCCTGCTTTGGAAAGTATTTCCCCACCATCTTAGCTGCATATTAGGGACTCTAATCTTCTCGAAATTTCTCACAAGTCTTGCTATCCTTATGGGAACCTTGAATTTTCATGAACTTACCTTTTATGATTAGTCCTCCAATAAATTATACTACCTTCATAAGCATTTTTTTTTAAATACATGATTTTTTATAGAAGGCTCTTTGTACGTCGATGGCATTACAGAGTTGATGAGTAATTTGATTTACATGAAATAAAATGGGGAAAATTACATGAGTAAGAAAAGCTAATGAAGCATTGAAGAAAGAAAATGTTACTATGCTGTCAAAAGAAAGAAAAAAACCCAAACCTCTGTAGGCTGACGAGAAACCAGACAAGTAGTCTCTCTGAGTAATAAATTTACCAGCAGAGTAAGACATTTTTAGTTTTGATAACATCTTTACTGGGAATGACCTGAACCAAACCTTCATGTTTGAATATCCTAACGTTGATGGCAGGAGGAAGCGGGGTGGGGTATATGGCGGCTGTATAGCAACTTGTAAGTTTGCCTCCTTTGATTTAATGGATTGACTGAAAATCTTGAGCCAAATAATTTGTAACATTATGGATCCAGCAGTGATCTTAAGTATTTTCTTTCTTTTTTTTTTTTTTAATAGCCTTTTTTTTTTCTTTCTTAGAACTTTTAAGCATATAAAGGGCAATTTATATACTTATTCAGATAGGGAGATACCACTTAACTGCTCAGGAATATTTCCCTTGTTCACAAGAAGCAGTGGAGAGTGGGAAATCTATGGACCTTGGATTGATTTCCCTGGAGTTTAAACAATAGTCTTGATAATTTTTCCTTTGCTTCTGCAAAACTCAGCCTGTAGATCTTGGCTATTGCATTTTCTTACTTAAGAGATATTGGAACAAGGTTTTTCAAAAATTTGAAGTGTATCAATTGAAAATCACATTTTAAATTATTTGCCTAAAGAGTGTTACTGTTGGTGCCAAGAAAGACCCCACAGAGCAAAAAAACCTCCAACCCGTCTGTGCTTTATAACTGAAAAGGGAAACACTCCAGCAATGGATCTGCTACTTTATATTAATTTGCAAGGGATGTAATCCAAAACTGCATCTTATTCTACATGATGGGAGACAGCAGCTATGGCTCTGTTTCTTCATCCTAGGACAGATGCTTCTGTACAACTGGCAAAGTCTTGTGTTTCTTCCAGTAGTGTCTTAGCCTGTGTCTCTTGTATCCCAGATCAATGTGTTGAACAGTATCAGGAAGCATTTGCAACATGCCTGTCCCTGCAACATAGATGTGCTGGGCACATGGATGAGTGAGCATCCTGGGCTGTGCCTGCTTCTGTGCTAAGGGAATGGCTGGATCCTTCATTCTGCCAATTTTCAACAACAGTGAGGATGTCATGGGGCAAACTGTAGGGATTTACTGCGGGAATCTGAGCAGGATTTGGGAGATGTTTTCTCTTGGCAACCCTAATACAGTCTTTTGAGTCTTTAAAGTCACCCTCACACACAGAAAGTCTGATTTACTTCACCAGTTGCAAAGCATTGTCTTCTCCTTTCCAACTCATGGGCTGTGCTGAATAACCTTGCTGGGGACATGAGAAAGCCTCTCTTGACACTGTAGGTCAAAAATGCTTGTCCCAGTGCGACTATACCTTTACCTCATCTCAGACTGTCTAAGGAGCTTCCCAAGGCTTCCCAAGGGAAGCATGAAGGTCATCTTCTGCAGTGACCCACAGGCTCTTCAAAGTGTTCCAGAGCCCCTTCCCAGCTCTTATTGCCTATATTTCAATGAAGGCATCCTAGTGAAGGAAGGAAATAAAGAAAATATGATATGAGTTGCTTAAGACCCAAAAGTCATCAGCATGGCACAGATGAGTCCCACTCTATGTCTAATGGCACTGCAATCTCTATACAGTAATGATTTACACTTTTATGTCATCAAAAATACTTCTTGGAATATCTCTGAAAATCTGTTAGAAAAGCTTAGATACACAAAGAGACCAATTACAATAAATTCTATTTAATATGAGCAATTTTGCAGATCATGGGCAGCCCTTAACTGATGTGTCAAACCCAAAGATGCTTTGGACATGGAGGCTAAATAATCTGGTCTTTGATCATCCATCCTCTGGACTGGTGAGTAAGAAGGTTTCAGGAATTTTTCAACTGTTTCTATGTTGAAAACCTCCCATTTCTTTCACTCCCATCACTAGCATCATCTAGTTATATCTGTACAATTTCCTTGCTTTTCTCTGACTTGATGACATCTGAGCTTTTGAACTTCTAATCAAATTCCATTGTAGATTTTTTTTGTAATGTTATTAATGAAAATATGAAAATATTGTCACACCACTCCTCGAGGAACTCCAAAAATACTTTCTACATCCCAGAAGTTCCCCTTTGTGTATAGTCTGTTCTCACCTTCCCTTTAGTCAATTACTTCTCTGCAATTCTGGATAACGTCTCCTGTTTTGGATCTGCATTGTCATAGTGTCCTAGACACTGGCTCATGTCACAGCCAAAGAGTGGTGAGGCCAGCTGATTTCTGAGGCATAAGAGTGTCTGTTTAGCACCTTCTGACAAGTCTATGGTGGGATACTTTGTACAAACATTACAGACCTGGGTGCCTAATTGCTGTAAGTCTGAAGTGTTGCTTCCTATCACAATCTCTTTTAATATTCTGTAGATGTGCCAAAGATATTTATCCCAGAGTTTTAATTGCACCTATATTGAGTAGCACTATCACCAATTGGTCTGTCACTCAAGACATCAGTTGCTAAAGGAACAATGGGCTCTTCAGTGGTCCCCATTGAAGGAACATCCATTTCATTTATCTTTTCAGGCTTTCCCACCAGCTGGCTTCCTGCCCACCTCTTTTGGTTTCTGAAGAAACACTGCCTTTGCTTTCATCCCCTAAGACTGACCCCTTTACAAAAGATTGCCAATCAAGCTGAGATTAAGATATTCATATGAAGGGAGTAAAGACACTTGCCTATTTAAAACTTAGGGCCCCCCCAAAGATAAAAGGGTTGCACTAAATCCAGTGGAAACATCAATGTGAATTGGCTTCATCTTGCCTTTTACATATAATATTTTCTATACTAAACTTTTTAAGTGGCTGAACCACTTAACTTGCCAAATTGAAACAATTCTCAATACTAAAACTTTATTCTGTACTGAGTGTTCTGGGAATATAAACATCTATGATGTAATTCTTGCCCAAAGTAAATGAGGTAGCTCTTGATTTCAGTGAAACTTTGTTAATTTATACCAGCTGAAATTTTGGCTCATAGTTTTATTATTTTTTTTTTTTTCAAATCTCCTGTAAGTCCTCTGCTCAAAATCTTGCATGGATCTGGTAGGCCAAAGGATTTTATAATGGTTCACTGAGGTATATATGGCTGGGAGTAGGCCAAGAGAAAGGTTAGTTAAATATTTGTCAGAGGAATGTTGTATCTCCTATGCAGAGTAACTGATTGGCATCAGGAGTCTTATCTCCCCCCATAGCACAGGAACTGTGGCACCAGGCTAAATTGTCAATAAAAGAAGCATGCAAGGAAGACTTTTTGACTCTGACCTTGTGAAAATCTGTTCAAAGATATGAACATAAAAAGAAGATCCTGTGGTAGAAATGGGACACAAGACACTGAGTTTGTGGGATAAAAACTCTAACATCAGAATAGAGAATGAATTTAGCATTCATCAAATCCTTTTGTCCTAGTGAGACAGTTGTGTGAGCAGCCCTATTTAGTCCCTGTGATATGCAGTGTGCTCTTCAGTGGATATACATACTCTCAACATAAGGGAACATAGCCACAGTGAAGCCAAAACATGAAATTTCCCAACTGAAACCATGCTTAGATAGATATAACAAAGCAAAATAAATTAAGTCCTATGAAAGAAATAGCACAGACAGAATCAGTGTGTAGGGACAGAGAAAGTATATGGAGGTGTATGACTTACTAAAGCTCCTATATGCTTTCTGCTATTATTTTCTCTGTCAGTGGCAACCTTTTTGTCAGTTAGATATCTTATGGTGGTAAGAATTGGATACTTTTACACCAGGATGAACCTCAAAATAAACATACTATGTTTTTATTTTTCAATTTCCATTGTTTTTTGATACTTGGAAGCTCTGTCAGCCTGCCTTCCTCAAGTTTGCTTTCCGTCATTTGCACTTAGGCTACTTTTAATTTTTAAAAGAGAATTTTCATTTTTTTTCCACTTGAAATATTGCTTCTGTCTTTAAATGTAGGTGCAGTTTAAATTACAAAAAAAAGTGTTTGATGTTTGGACCGTTTTGTGTTTTGAAATAGCAAATGTTATGATTTCTTTTTTATATATAAATAAATATAGGAAAATGGATCAACTCTTGGATATTTGTTGATTGAAAACATTATGATAATTGAAGCCTGATGGGAAAATGCAGCCAGACTGAGGAAGTCATCAGTACATTAATTGATATGAACATGAGATGCTGTCTTAGGATCCCATGTACAAATGAATCATTTAATTATGTAGCCTGGAAGATCTTTGAGACAAGGACCATGTTTTTCATTTATAGCACATCACACAAAGGCGTCAGAGCCTTTAGTTGCTACAATAACATTTATGATGCTCATGGGAGTAGAGGTTTGTGTATTCTATAAAAATACCTAAGATAAAATATTCAGTGGTGGACATCTTGCTTTTGGCATGCCAAAAGATTTTTTGCAATGAGAACAGACTTCAAGAAAATGTGAGGCATAGCTAAGCAAAAAATAAAAAACAAGCAGCACCTGAGCAACTGCCTTTGACTCTTTCAGATAATGTTTGTGTGGTCAGTTGGTGGATAGAAAGACTTATTCATAGCAAAAAAAAAAAGAAAAGTATCCATCATATCAAGATGTCATAAATTTTTTACTTCCCCAAAGATTTAAAATTTTATCTGTATCATAATGCAGTAAGTAATGCAGTATATAATACTGTATATAAGTATAGAAGTCCAAATATGAAGGAAAGATTATTTAGAATTATCTAAATGTTGAATGTGGCAACATAGTAAAACTGCACTAAGAGAAACAGAGGAAATATCAAGGAACTCTTCTTAACAGGAAGATCTATTATTAGACTAGTGCAAGCTCCCAAAAGAACTGGTATAGCCCCACAGCATGAGACTTTTAAAATGAGATTGGACAAAACATTCAGTAACACTCTGTGGAAAGCGTGTCCTCTCTGACGGGCTAGATGACCTTGCCATTTCTTTGTTCTGTTTGCCTTAATCTTTGAACAATAGTGCAGTGAACCAGTCATTGCTTTTCAACCACACTTCTGAGGAAACAAAAATCCAAGAGTGTGTCTGCTTGGTTTAAGGTTCTTATCCCTAGTCCGTTAAGCAGGGCTTGTATTGAACAATAGGCATTTCTAATCCATCACAATGCCAGGTATTAATGAACGTCCTGTTGAAATTCAGAACTGATTCTCCCTCTTGAAGGAATTAATGACCCTAAATTTCCTTTGCAGATGAAGGAAAAAAAGGTCCAATCTACATATTTTATTCAAGAGACTTGCAGAGGAAGTTGGTGCTCTCTTTATTCTTGTATACTGTGGTATATTCCAGCCTTGGTAGAAAGCAGTTACCTGAAACTGGAAGGGAACCCAAGCAAAAAGGAATTCTATGTATAACCTCTCAATACAGGAGACACAAAAAGCTTGTAGTGGGTTTGCCTCCCCTAACCTCAGCGGCATAAAAGCCAAGCATCTTAAGCAAACCAGTAATCTGAACTCCCTCTGTAGTCAGCAGAAAGAGCCGTCTTCAGAGGATCACTGATCCTGCCCGTGTTGGGTGTTGCCTTCTCTCCATTGAGTATAGAGCTTTCCATGGCTAATCTTAGATAAAATGAATTCTGGCCATGGTGATTAGTTTCTCTGCTATGTGAATGACCTTCTCCACTTGAATTGCACAGATAGCAATGGATAAAATTACGTCAAGCTGAAAATACTCTCTAAATAATTTCTTTTACTTTTCTCACAATACTTTGAGGTAAGACTAAAGTTATCACTCTGTGTTTCCTTACTTTCCTTGATCAGACTTGTATCTGTGTCACACAATCCATGAATGAACTCCATGGATATTAATTTGTGTACAAAGGAAAACCACAACCACATTCAAAATTCTATGTAGAAAAACCATATATGCTCATGCAAGTAGCAAGCCTGTTATTTATGTGCTGGCATAAGGCTGACCCTGGAGAGGAAGCAAAATGCTGCAGCACGTTTCTATTGAATATGGAGAAAGTATAATGCTACACTGGGGTTAAAGCATTCTGACTTCAGCCCACCCTTATGTAAATAAGAACAGCAGTTTGACAGTGGTCCCACACAGAGCATCATCTACTCCTGGTAAAATCCTCCTGTATCAGTTATGTTCCATTTGCAGACCTTTAGAGGCTACAAAACTTACTCCTAGGATATGGCCGGTCTGAATAGTTTTTATGCCACCTGAGTCATGCACAGCAACCTGGGTGCTTTGTAGAATATAATATTCTTCCACATAAAACCTCAGTAAATCAAGATTTTCAGTGTGTATATCACATATATGCCAGGTGCCTTGAAAAAATAATGGTAACCATTCAGCATCCAGTCGACACTCTACACTTGATACAGGAGTTCCTTCGACTCTTTATGCTTGCTGTATCCTGCAGGTATTCACTTCATCCTGAACAATCCCTGACCATATTCCTGGTTGATGAGATCCTGTGCTTTGAGCAGAAGCTTTGAAATGCTGTTTTGCAAACTGTGGTGTTCGAAGCTCCAGCCTGGAGATGGAGGAACAAGTGTGCATGTGAACTGTAGTGTCAAACTACCAATGAGAGTCCCAAGATCCTCTTTATAATGCTTAATAGCACTGATAATAGACAGGTGAGGATCACGTGTGAGCAATTGTCCTCAAAAGGGTCCTGGTGAAGTCTGCAGCTGCTGCAATTCCATCCAGTGCCCTACAGGAGATTTCAGTTCCTGTATGTGTGCTCATTGGTTCCATAAACTGAGTGAAAGCAGAGGCTGTTTAGAAGCACTGTCAATTCACCATTATCTATAGGTGAGTTTTGTCCACAAAACATGCAGGAGATGCTGAAAAACTCAGCCCTGAGCCACCTATGTCATCATTTATGAGTGTAGGCACAGTATCAAGCAAATGCACCTGTGCTGTATTCAGAACTAATGCTGGTCTCAAAATAGTGAAGCTGTATTTATGTGGCACTAAATTCAGTCTTATCGCCTATCTTGGTTTAAATTAGCTCTTGAGATGTTCCTGCAGTGTTGATTTGAAAGGAGCAAAAGTATATGGAGACTCACATGAGTCAGAGAGAGTCTCTATGTACTCCTAGCTGAGCATGGAGTGCTTCTGCATGACCATTTTGGGCAGCTCTGTTCACCATTTGCCAGGGTCTGCTACTCAAAGAATGGTTGTTTTGGGCTCTGAGTTTTCTGCTAAATCTCAAATCATAGTAGTTCTGGGGTTTTCTTTTGTACCACAGTGTTTTGGATACCTCCTGGGACCCAGTAGTGTTATGGACATCAAGAAAACCACTGCCTACTCAAGTCATTTCTGACAGTAGGATTAGCCAGAGCTATATGTCACCCAGGATACCTCTTACCCATCATAACCTGCAAATTTATCTTACTCATCCTAAATGCTGTATTACTGAGAGAGTTGCAAGGCAGGAAGGGATGCACAGCTAGAACACTTTTAAAATACATCTCCCATTTCGAGTGAAATCTCTGAAGGGTCCTTACAATCGATTGATCTTTTAGCCTTAAGATATATTCTGCAGTTGAGGAGTGTAGGCCTAAAAGGGGTCTCCTGTGTGCAGGCAATCACATTATATAATCCCTTTTATGAGCTGATTAAACTCAATCTTAAAAGTAGTTAATATGTCTTAGCTCCAAATATTCTTACTTGCCATTTTTTTCTAGCAAAACATTGCTGATGTTTATGAGTGTTACAGTTTCCCATCCAAATGCATTTGTTTATTTCTTGGAAATACAGGCACATTTTGCACTGGACACTCTCTGAATGCTACTAGGTCCACAGGGATCTTGATCAAACAGCCTGTAATGTTGAGCTCAAATGGAGAAAGCAATTTTTTTTTTCCTATGGAGCATGCAGAAGAAAAACCAGAAGTCATCTGTGTCCTTTGAACTGTGCTAACTTTTCAGGCCTTGGCAGAAGAAAAAGGATCACAGAATCATAGAATGGTTAAGGTTGGAAGGCCCCTCTAGAGATCATCTCGTCTAACCCCCTGCTCCAGCAGGGACATCTAGAACATGGGGCACAGGGTCTCATCCAAGGTTTTGAAGACCTCCTGAAAAGGAGACTCCACAACCTCCCTGGGCAGCCTGTTCCAGGACTCTGTCACCCTCATTATAACAAAGTTCCTCCTCACATGGAGATGGAACTACCTGTGTTGCAACTTGCACCCATTACCCCTTGTCCTGTCACTGGCCACCACTGAGACGAGTCTGGCCCCTTCCTCCCTACGTTCTCCCCTCAGGTACTTGTACACATTGATGAGATCCCCTCTCAACCTTCTCTTCTCCAGGCTAAACAGAGCACTTAGACTGCCCTGCTGTGAGGGAAGAGATTCCCTTTTCTGAAATCATTCTTCTTGGTGCATCACAACCTGTCTTCTCTCTGGTTTGTGTCTAATTTAAGTACATATTTCTTGCATGCTCTTGCTTAGGTTATCCAAGTGGAACAAAGCTGTCAGACTGTGGCTGAAATACCTGCCTATTCAAACCCAGCCAGCTCAGAAAGCGTTATTGTGCTTTCCCCCTTTTCTTGGATATATTCTCTAGGGCTGCTCATGTTACCTGCTTGTGCCTTTCTGAGGAAAAATGAGGTCTTCTCTTAAACTTCTACAGAGAAAATATTTCATTAAAATATCTCAAATATGTTTTATTTTTAATAAAGACAGTCTGGATGTTAAAATAATAAATCTTACTTTTGGAAGAACTCTTGTGCAAGCATCTTCCATGTCTGTCCACATGTGAAGAACCTAAAAACCCTTTAAGGCAGCAGGTTAGTTTCAAGAGCAGAGTCTTCACTGTAGAGGAGAACCTGAACCACTGCAGTGGACCGAGGTAGTTGAGGTCTTCGTGAGGGGCCCTTCATGAGCGGAAGTATTGCCAGGAGAACCCTGCAAGCTTGCTTACAGAAGGTCCTGGTTGGTTTCAGAAGTCATCCTGTATCCACAGCTCCACATATCTGACCAGGTGATAAGATTCCCTCAAAAACACAGCTATCAGTGGCTCAACATGGAACCTGGGGTAATTTCCAACTCTTCAGAGCATCTTCTGTCTCTACTGCTTAGAGAGGGTCATTATCCTTATTCTGCCCGTTTGCTTGTGCTGAGGATCCCTCATCTGCAAGTCCATGCAGCAGCCACAGGTTCACTGTATGTTTGACAGCTGATGGATGGGAGGGAGCTGCATGTGCTCCCATGTGGCTGAGCCCAGGGCTGCTGCCCCTGCTCTGCTTGGGACTGCCTGGCTCCTGCTTTGCCTGCTGAAGTCCCTCCCTTGTGTGTCCTGCTCTTGCAGAGCTTGCAGAGCTTGATGCTTTGGAGCAAAGTTGGAGAAACTGCCTTTCACTTGCTTGGCTTCTTCTCCCTTCCTCAAGTAGAGATCACTGGAACATCACATGTAGACGCTTCATTTAACGTGGATGAAGGTGACTCATACCACACACGTCCCCAGTCCCCAAAGCGTTGTGTTCAAGGTGCCCACATAGCTCCTGGTGTAAGGAGAGGCAGAGCTAGCAAAGGGAACTGGAGCATTTTGAGTTGCTGGCTCCATGTAGGTAGGTGCTTGTGTTGGCTTTTGGAAGTGATCTGCCAGGGTGTTCCTGTCACAGCAGTGGGATTGGGCCACGGCAGGAATGAGGGGAAATGGAAATGTGCCCCAAAAGAGGAGGCCTGGTTGGTGTGACTGTTCCTAAAGAGTATGCAAAATTAGTGTCCTTCTGCACTGGATGAATGGATCAGACGCAAAGAGATCAAGTTCAGAGGTAGGAAATTGTGATTTTTTTTGATTTTGTCTTTTTTTTTCAATACCATCAACAGCAGCGAACTTGCTGCAAGCTGATTTCTCAGGTGAAGGCTTTCAGAAAGCTCTTTCCATAAGGTCTTGCACTTCAAGGTCAGCGCTTGGGCTGTTGGTCCGCACGTTCCAGCTTGTTGAGTTTCAGCACGATGCGGCACCCGAGCTGGGGCGCTGCTGTCCTTGACGGCGCGCTGCGGACGGGCATGGGCCTCGCTCCCCCTTGCTCCTCGGAGCAGCCTGAAACCCCAGTGTGCCCGTGTGGAACAGCCATCCCAGCACAGGCGCCGCGTCCACGGGTGCAGAGCCCTGCAGGGCCTCCTAGCGAGTCCCCTACGGCTGCCTGTGGCCTCCCCTTTCACGCTTACCATGAACACCTGATGTCTTCTTCACTCTATTTAATACATTATTTAACTGCTTAATTTGTAGTTTTTGTGTTTTTCTAGTAAACTGAGTTTCCGGTAGTACATAAATGCTTGGCTACTAGCTAAGTTAGAAGTTCTCTTGAAAGGCATCATCTTGCTGAGTTGGAATGGTCTAGCTTGGCTTGTGCTTAAGTAGCGCTTCTGATCAATGAATGATTGCCATGAATATGGTAATTGCATCGTATTCCCAGGAAAAGGCTCATTTGCATCTGAGCTGAAACCTTCTCTGTGAGGCGCTTCGGTCTTCACCAAAGCAAGTTCAGGCTGGAGGGACCTCCTGCCTCTTGGTTATTGCTGATACACGATTATATGTGACCGAGCAGGCTCAGTGCCTAGGGATTTTGAGAAGGTACAGCAAGCTTGTTCATGTTAAAAATATTTATCTGAAAACAATATTGGAGCCTTTTGTTCTTTAAATCAGGAATCTGCACCTCTGCTTCCTGTTCGTTTTAGTTTTTCTTCAATCTAGAATTACTGGATCTTCCCTTCTCTAACTCTTTCTTTCCTGTGCATTTGGGATCTTGCCTTGTTGTTTTCAACAAAATAAGACTAACTCAGATTTAAATTTAGGGCTTTTCCTGCTCCTTCTTGGAGCGCTGTGGGTTAATTTGGGCTCCATGTGTCCATGCCTGGTCCGCAGGTGTACGGCAGCTCGCGGAAGAGGGGACTGGTTAGAAATTGCTGCTGGTGTCCTGGAGATGAGGCCCCGGGCCTAGCGGGACATGCAGACAGCTGGGGGAGATGAGAGCCGCGGCGCCCGCAGCCGTGAGCTGCAGCCTGGCCCTGGTCCTGCCTCTGAGGAGCGCGTGGGAGGGAGGAATTCCCCATTCCACCTTCACTTCCAGAGCGTGACGGGCTCTGCCGGAGCGGGAACTGGGAGAGGGGGCAGTGGGAGCCCCGCCGGGCGCCCAGCGTCTTGGCCCACAGCACAGCCCGGCTGCAGCCGGAGCAGGAGCCTGGGAAGGCCCGGAGCACCCGAAGGAGAAGCCCCGGCAGAGCTGGGGTTGTTCCCTTGTGTGTTTGTCTGCAAGACCCTTCAGCTCCCGCCTGGCTTTGGGCCTCTTCTGCAGGTCACCTCTGTGGCTTTGGGGCTGCGGCCTTAGGGAGCTGCCCCACGGTCCTCCAGCTCATCCCGCCTTGAAAAAGCAGCAACGAGTACGAGGGGGAAAAATCCCTCCCGGTTTTGGGTGGCCCTTTCCACAGAGCTGACTCCAGGTGTTTGAACCGCTCCCCACTTCCCGCTCACCCTCCTTTGGTGGCCTTTTCCTTGCTAGACCTTCACTGCTGATCTGTGATTTCCATTTGGAGCAGCAGTGCACACAAACGAATACCTTTTATTTGTAGTATGAAGATGCAAACGAAGGCAGGGAAGGTGCTGCACAGGTACTGCCTTAAGAACACTAAGAATAGTGGAGAAGAGAAGGTTAGAGCCTTAAGACCTGCCTAAAGAATTCGGTTGTAGTTTGTTAGCTAAGGCAGAATGACTGGATATATCAGGGTAGACCTTGTTTTCTCAAAACCAACTTATGATAGCAAAGTGCTTCATTAAAATTCACTATCTTTTTTCTTTTTTTTTTCTTTTTTAATCTGTCATTTGCTTGGATGACTTTAAGAGAATTGGAGAACATCATAAGCACATTTCTCTTTATTTAGTCATACTTCCTTTCATTAGTTCTATTGTGGCTTATTCCACCAATTTATGGATAAAAATGCCCTTTTCCCTATAAAGTTGTATTTGCCAATGTCTGTTTTGCTAAAACTACTTTCACAGTTTGGAGCCTAATGGATGAAAGGAAAGTATTTTCCAAGGGGCATGCACTGTAGCTTGCTTTGCGTTTAACTGAGCTTGGCTTTACATATAGTCATATTCATATATATATATATATGTGGGTGTGTGTGTATATATATAATTTGTGTCTGTATATGTTTAGGCACACATATATATAATATGATCAAAGTACATATTTCTAATAGAGTGTGTGACATCAGGTCACATATAAGAAGTGCATTAAGATGAGCTGCACAGAAAAGTTTCTACTTATTTTTGTATAAATTTTGGCCTTGAACAGGTTTACTATTAGGTAGCAATTTTTAGGTAGCAAATAATAGCTTTTTAGAGCTATTCCTAACTGTGCTAAAGTCATTTTTTTTAAAAAAAATATTGCAGTATGCAGAGGGTATATGGCTCAGTTCTATCCCTGGTATCCTTGATAGCAGAATTGGAGATGTCTGCCTTGGTCCTGTGTTTTTATCCTGCTGCAAAAGCCGGTTGTTTCTGGGCACGTGTTGCTGCCAGGGAGCGTTCCCTGGTTTAGGAGGTTAGTCCCTTCCTAACGCAGAGCAAGGAGCAGCGCCAGAAACCTCCTCCCCTCCTGCCAGCAATTCCTGTAAGGGATTCTTGAAACCAGCTCCGTGTTTTTAGTATCTCGAAGTTAATCACCCATTTCTGACTTGGTTCTGGGAACAGAGTTCATTTCTGGGCAGAATTTTATTTTGACAACGTTCTTTTCCCAACCAGATTTGTGCTGAGTCCTTCGTTTAGAATGCATGTGAATTAATGCATGAAGTGTTGGGTCATTTGGAGTAAAAGCATCACTATGGACTTTTATTTCCTTATGCTCTAGCCCTGGAAGTTCCCACTGACTTTCCATGCCAAAAAAAAAAAAAAAAAAGATCTGATTGGGAAATTGACTCTTGTATAAACTTTGATGCAACATTCCTACGTGCTGTAACCTATGGCTGCACTAGTAAATCCAAAAAAAATGTACTATGGAGAGTTTCATATGTTTAAACAGTAACTTGTGGCCCATGTTTATTGCATCATGAAGAGAAAATGGTCTCATTCCCGGTTCTTCTTGAATAGAAATTGAATCTATTAGTACTTACTGATGAACCATCTCTTAATACCTATCAGATGAGAGGTTAGCATTTTAAGCAGTATTTTAAATTTAGAATTGTTTGCATATTCAGTACGTGAGATACTTCAGAAAATCCATGTTGAAAGGGAGAACAGTTTAAAAGCAATTTCAACAAAGAATTTCCACAAAAATCAAAATTGAAGATATGTATTTTTTTTTCAATTAAATGCACCTTGCCTCTGAAAACACAACAGAAAAGAGCAAACTTTGGCTCGTTGTAAAGATCTCTATCACAGAACTTCAGACTTTTGGAGAGAAGTAAATTTGAGAGAGATTCTGGTACATGAAGTGTCCCCACGAGCACTAGACTCTTTTTCCAAAGGGCTCCTGTGGACCGTGACCCGGAGACTCCCAGGCAAAGCGCCCATGGAGCAGAGAGCACCTGAGCTAGGCTGGAAGGCAGAGTCGCCTGAGACGCTCCTGGCCATGACTGAAGGTTCCACAGACCTGTCCGAGTGTTTGCGCCCCGAGCATCCCATTTCAGCCACCTCTGAAAGCCCTTCAAACTCAGCCTCGCCTCACATAGGTGTTCTGGGCAACTCACATAAGCTAACGGGTCCTTTAAAATCCCGGGTGGATTCCTGGTACTTCCCAGTGCTAAAATCTGCCATCAAAACGCTCATGGTAGATGGAAAAAGGGATGTGGCTTGGGCATGGAAGGGCTGTTCTGTTGGGACCTGGCTTTCAAGCATGGCTGAAATGCAGGGGATGCAGGTTCTCACTCGCTGCACAATCCTTGGCTCCAAGAAACACTTTTTTTTTTTCTTTTTAAATCACTCTTTTCTGACACTATCTCACTCTGATAATCTTTTGGAAACATTTTCTGTTCCATCAGAAAATGAGTTGAGGAGTTGAGGAGCTCCATGGAATGAACTCTGGCTCTTTGTATGGCTTTGCTTCACAGTTCTGATGATGATGTCTGTGTAGTATCCTCTTTTTGCTAAATCTGCTTGGTTTTTCTGTGTCTTTTTGTGCAGGTTACAAAAATACGATCTCTTGCAGCCCTTAGGATAGAAACACGGTAAAGATCAGCAGAAGACCTGGGGTCTGCCAAGGCCTGCTCTTGTGCTTCTGTCACTGGGGACAGTTTACAGCGCTTTAAATTAGGCCCTTCTTGGTCCATCAAGAGCTTTCCGGACCGAAGTGCTGTTAGAACATTTCTTTTCCTTAATGTTCAGTTCTCTCGTGGTCTCTCTAAAGCTTTTCTTTGTTGTCTTTTTCCCAGGAGAAAATTGACTTTTAGAACTGTTTAAGCTGTTGCTCATCCCCCCGAGACCAGGAATTCCTGGGTTTCGGTTCAAGCGTGTAATGCAATGTACTAGTGTGAACAGGGACGTGATCCTTCGGAATGTGTGGGGATCTTGGAGGCCCTGGGCATCTTTGAGGCTTTGACCAAAGCTGCTGTTGTATGAGAAGCCTGACTCTACATCCAGCCTGGGTTAGAGGAAATACGGACACTTACTTTCCAAGTTTTATTGGTTTTATATACAATTTCTAATAGCCTTGAGGATATATGAATGATATCAGATAATTTTTCTATGTAAAAGCACTGATTTAATATGTCTGTATATATATTTGCAGTGTAAGGAGCCGCTGCTACTTGGCTTTGTGTATGCTGTAAGGATGTGCATCCTGTGTACACAGCACTGCGCCGAGCTGTGCGCCAAGCACAAAAGCCTCAATAAATCGGTTTTAACGTTAACCCACAGATTCGCTGCTGTTCATTTGACGAGCCAGCATTTCCCATCGTGAGACCGCACCACTTTCCTTCCTTTCTCTTCCCAGCGTTGTAATTCCCTGGGTGGTTCCAAACGGAGGCTCATGAGCTGCTGGAGGGTTGTGCTTCCAGTAGGAAAAGCCACTTTTCTCTGCTCCTGTGGGGGTTTTGCTCTCCGCAGCATCCTCACTCCCTCCAGGCTTATTCATTTCATCAGAGCCTGACGCAGCCTTTGCCCAGGAGCTGTTTACTTCAGGTTTCCAACTGGGAAGGGCAATGGGGCACTTACTTCCATGCAAAGGGTTCCCGGGATGTCATTTGCTGCTGTGTTGCCCACGGCGGCTTCTGGCTCCTGCAGTGCTCAGGCTGTGGGGTGGCAGCGGAGCCACCCGGAGCGTATTTGGCTGTTGCCAACACCCACAGCTGAAAAATAAAGGTTTTCTCCATGGGGGCCCATAGCAGAGGTTGGTCAGTCCCCAGAATGCAGCTTTGCTCCCAGTCCCAGGCTGGATCCGGAGGTTTCTCCTCACTTGGAGCCGCTCCAAGGCCAGGATGGGGACGGGGACCAGGGACCAGTGTAGGGATGAGGCGGCTTCTCCCAGTTTCCTTGGGCATTTCAGCTCTCTGCTGACTCACTGCCTCATTGCGCTGCATGGGCAGGATAATAGCAGAAACCTACACATTTTTTTCCACTTTGCCCGATTATGTGACTGAAGTCCCAGCGCTGTTTTGCTTTCTGAGCCTGCTGCGTGCCGGTGAATTGCTGAACGAGGCCTTCATGTGCTCCCCGCTGCCCTCCAGAGCCCCGTGGCAGCGGCGATCTTAGCCCAGCAAATTGGTCTTAAATGTCAAAAGAAGAGGGTGGAGTGAACAGGACAATGTCATTAAGAGCCCGACCCATGTTTGGAGCGTGGTGACAATCCAATTTCCCTGCACCATGAGGCTCTAATGCTTTCCAGTTTTACCAGGCTGACATTTTCCTCTCTCCAAAGCAACTCTAGCTGATGCCAACCAAGCCTGCCCTGTAGAGAGAAAGTTTGAACATTAACTGAGTCATGTCATCAGTGCTCAGAGCCAAGGGGAGCTCCTTTCCTTCCATTAAAGCAACGCTTAGCCTCAGTCTCTGCTGAGACACAACGACCAGGAGAAGTCAGGCACGGAGACGTGGTCGGGGTGAAGCCAAGGCTCTCCGGGCAGAGCCTCCCGCTGCCCTTTTCTTTGCCAGCCATCACGGTGTTGGCCCTTCCCGGTCACAGATGAGACGGCTGAATGTGGCAGTGGCATCCGGGCATTGCCCTTGGGCCACAGGAGCGCCTGTGGCTCAGCCAGGGCTCCTCCAGTGACCGCCTCTTCCCTGTGCTTTGTGAAAAGCACATTTGTTTCCCTGTGAAATTCCAACATTTCAAAACGTGTAGAGAAACGCTATAGAGAAACAGCGTGATCTGACCTGCAAAGATCACCCAGCCCCAGGAGCCACGAACCAACCTGGTCACGAACCTGGTGGCACCAGTACCTCCCCTGCGGACAAGGCAACAACAGTGGCAAGAGAAGGAAGGTAAAATGGGCCCTGCCAGTGGGAAAACATGAGGAAGAGCTGCCCCAAAACCTGGGAAAAGCCTCGGGTTCATTGCAGCTGGAGGTACCTCTGTCCATCCTCCAGATTTGGAGGCCAAGCCCTCGCAGATTAGATGTCACGGTCAATCTGTGGACACGTGGATCATGGCAGGGTGGTGGCCCCTGTCCGGGCAGCAGGAGGTTCTTGCAATGGTTCCAAAGACAGTGGAAGCAGAGTCAGGAGCCAGGAAAACACACCAAAATCTGAAAGGGGCTGCTTTGGCTCCGTTCTTCTCCTGAGAGAATTGGTTCTACTAAAACACTGATTAGACCAGGTTTGTGTGCCTGGAAGCTGGGTACGGGCCGAAGGAAGGGAACCGGCTCCCAGCCCTTGGGCTGCAGCCCCGTGGGGCTGTCGGGAGCCCAGGGCAGCTTCACCTTTTCCAGCACCTCCCCTGCGCGGAGCAGGTCACCGGATCCAGCCGCGGCGGCTCCATGGCGGGAGCTGTAACGTGACCCGGTGCCTGCCCGCGCTGCCTATCTCCATCTCCTCATCCCGAGAGCTCCTCTTGCTCATGCTTCACCTGCCTCATGCAAATTAATAGTGGCATTTAATTTCCCTCCTAGCTACCTGCTGCTC
Source organism: Rhynchotus rufescens (assembly GCA_032273925.1). Lineage (NCBI taxonomy): Eukaryota > Metazoa > Chordata > Aves > Tinamiformes > Tinamidae > Rhynchotus > Rhynchotus rufescens. The sequence continues at coordinate 24,346 of JAVCKT010016548.1, forward strand.
CTGACCAGCTCATGTAAGGGAAGAAAAAGGAAAAAAAAAAAAGAACTTCCATGGAGGTTATTGACTATAGGGCCAGCTCAGCTTCCAGGAGCCCCACAGCGCAGCTGTGTGGCTGCTGGGAACAAACTCTGGATATGTGAATATGTGTCCCTGGGTGCTCACACTTACTTGGCTTGCAGCCTCCTTGGTGATGGACACTCCTGCTCTGGAGCTGAGCTGCAGTGCTGCCCTCTGGGGCTCTGGGGCTGGAGCCACCTGGAGCCTTATTGAGCTCAAACGCTTTTTCCCCAAGTTCTCCTTGGAGAAGTCTCCAGCATTTGTGCACAATGCTGGACTTCGGGCACAAAACACTCCTGGTGCATGGGCAGCAGCTCCCTCCTTGCTGGCGCTGCACAACCTCTCGGAGGCGGCTGTTCCATTGGGAAGGGGGTGTGGGATGAAGCGTGAGCAGAGACACTTGATGAACAGAGGGAATTTCAATGATTTGGAGATAAGTTGCTCTTTCTAACACCCTGGGTCTCCTAGGGGTGGTTGCTGAACCACCCCTAGGACCACCGAACCACCCCTAGGACCACCTTCCCTCACTGCTGCTGTGCTGAACGTGCTCCTGAAGGAGAGGCCCTGGCAGGCCCAGTTTCTTGCAGTTCCCTGTGTAATTGCAAAGGGAATCTCCTTGGGATCCTTGTGGAAGCACCCCGGAGCCTTCCTTGCAGCCTCTGCAGTGACACAGTCGCTCTGGTCACCTTGTTGGGTTTCAGTTTCGGGGTGAGTGGCAGAGTCCTGCACTTCATCTCCAGCACTTGCATTAAAACTGCCCAGAGGTCTGTCTGGCTCAAAAATGATCCTTCTAAAGCCATGGTCGATTAGATTTATCTCAATGACCCACCCTGTCCAAGGCCTCCTTGGCTCATGCAGATCAGCAGGGACCTGCCCGAGCTGTGGAAACCTCCCCGCTGTCCCCAGACACCCAGCGAAGGCCTTGGCGCCGCTCGGGGCCTCATGATGGCTGCGACCTCCCTCCTGCCACATGGAGCAGACCCAGCGACACGGCCTGCCCAGCAACACGGCCTGCCCAGCACCAGGGCCTGCCCAGCACCAGGGCCTGCCCAGCAGATCCCTGATCTGCCAGGTCCCACCTCACGGCCTCACAGCCCTCGCCCAGAGCAAAGCAGCTTCAACGCCTCAGGAAACGAGGCAGGAGCTCATGGGGGTGCCGTGCCGGAGCCAAATCCGTGAACAGAAATGATGGAAAGCCGCTTGCTTCTGGGCTCCCCAGTACAAGAGGGATGTGGAGCTGCTGGAGAGAGGCCAGTGCAGGGCTACCAGTCCTGTTCAACTTATTCGTTAACGACCTGGATGAAGGGCTGGAGTGCTCCCTCAGCAAGTTTGCCAATGATACCAAACTGGGAGGAGTAGCTGAT
>JAVCKT010016551.1:0-15641 GCA_032273925.1 Rhynchotus rufescens
CTCACATTCTCCCCTCAGGTATTTATAGATATTGATCAGATCCTCTCTCAGTCTTCTCTAGGCTAAACAGGCCCAACTCACTTAGTCTTTCCTCATAAGACAGATGCTCCAGCCCTTTAATCACCTTTGTTGCTCTATGCTGGACCCTTTCTTGAAGTACCATGTTCCCCAAAGGTGACATCTGAGCAGGGTGATAGAGGAGATATGCAGCAGTCCTATGTAGTCCGGCCAAGGTGGTTAGGGAACGATCAGTCTTTGCTTCTCACTGCTCAGGAACGACGAGGCTCTCCATGAAATTGTCAGGTAGCAGATTTAAAACTAAAAAAAAGGAAGTACTTTTTTGAATGACTCATCATGAAACACTTAGGCCAAAAGTACAATCAACTTCAAAAAACAAGTGTGCCCAGGAAAAAAAAAATATTGGGACTATTAAAAATGAGAGCCCAACAATAACGTTTCATTCACCAGACCCCAAGGCTGGGGTGCACATAGAAGTATCCTAGCAGGGTTTTCCTAGGTCTTATAGGTCTTGCAGGGCCTTCCTAGGTACTCCCTCAACATGCTATTAGCCACCAGTGGAGAGGGGATATGGGTGCAGGGGGATATAGAGCTGAATACTATAGGCAGTATAGAAGTTCTGTGTCCTCTTTCAGGCCCTCTGTGTTCCTCTGCTATTCAAAGCTCTCCTTGTCTTTCTGATTCTCAGCCTGAGGAGGATTCATTTCAATCTCCTGCTTCACTTTTTGTCTTTAGACACTCCAGTGGTTCACAGAAAAACAAACCTCTCTGACGTTGCTTCGTTAGACTGCTGCAGCCATGCCCACATGCCAGCCTTCTGTGGGGGAGCTGCAAAACCTCCCCTTGCCAAGAGTTTGCCTGACCTTTTGTTCTGGGCAAACAGGATCTGCTCAGGGCTGACAGGCTGGCCACATATAGGTGTACAGAAGCCATCCTCCCTCCTAGCAACAGATACATGAGGCCCAAACACAGAACCATGAATTCCTTGCGCAGATCATAAGCAGACATCAGATGCCAGTATCAGCTGGTTAAAGGATTCGTTCTGTAGTTGATGCAAAAGAGAGATTCGTCCTCGAGGTGACCTGTAGGTTGAGATCGTGACATCCCCTGAGTTGTCACAACGTGAATGCCCCCCATGGCTGATGGGATGATGCTGCAGGATGGTGGGTTTTGCAGGGAGGACAAGGTGCTGGAGAGGGTGCCCTTTCCCTGGGAAACTCCTGCCTCTTGACCCGCTGGGCCAAATGACAGCGCCTGGTGATGGGCCAAATGGCACTTCTCCTGCAAATGACATCGGTGCTGGTATCCCTCAGACACAGCAGGATGGGCGGTGGGTGGTTTAAGGAGACCAGGGAAGTCAGTGAGCCTCTAAGTTCCACACACACGGGGATATGTGTGACCGTGAGCTGCCCACCTGGGCCGACCCAGACCTGCGTTCTCACACGGCAAGTGAAGGCAGCTGGAGGCAGCTGGAGTGCAGTAGCTCTGAGCAGTGGGCGCTGCCGGGCGGTGGGTGACCGGTCAGAACCTGCCCCCGAGGCTGTAACTAATGCAGTAATCAGATATGATTACTCATGCCAGCCGCAGCTCTATAGTAATGATCACAGACATCTTCCAAGTACATTCAGTTCACTGCCCTGCTTCCCATCCACCCCCTCATTGGGGAAAATATAAATAGAGGATATTCTTAGCAGAGAGGATTCCCAAGAAAATGCCATGTCTCCCTTATGCAAGCAGGGATTTAATACACTGGCATGAGGAAACACGGAGGTCTCCCTCATGGCAAGCAAATCAAAGCCTCTGACACTGTCCCTCTCAGGCTAGACTAGTTGGGTAATGTTTGCTCAGCTCTCCTCTCCACTTGTGAAAATGAAAAGGGGTGCAAACATTAATCAAATAGCTGAACTAGCCACTGCTCCAATTCATGAGCTAGAAAATACCTTCTAGAGCAATGGGAATTGTCTATGGTGAACCCTGGAGATCAGCTTTAAGCATTTCTTACCCCTACCCACTGAAATCCGCTGAGATTTGGGTCCATGCTTGTGTCTGGTGAAAACTAGAGCCAAGAGCGTGACCTGGGTAGTAGCTGGTGTCCTCTGCTGTCCCCTGACATGCTCCTCCAGGCCACTGCAGGCATGACGGGCCAAAACAAGGGAGCAGAGCGGGTGAGAGCTGTTTCTTACTGTTGCATCCCGGGCAGCCTTGGTTGCATTCAGTGCCTGATGTGGGGCACGTGGGAGCCAGAACGGTGAAGAGCTCCCCCAGGCCGGCACAGAGATCAGTGCAAAGGGCAGAGACGCTGCCAGGCTGGCTTTCAAGCCTCCTAAAAGGGACCTTTCTCTCCCTTGGGACTGCCTCGCAGGGAACATCATAAATCCCTCAAGCAACCTTTGCAAGAGGCATAGCGTGGAAGCTGTGAAATCCAGGCACAATTTGTCCTTAAAATGCCAGCTGAAGATACTCACAAAACATGCTGCTTTCCCTAATAAAACAGAGCTGGCATATATAACCATGATAATCTGTGGGACAAGGACCTTAAAGACTTATTGCCATTTGATGCCAGCAATGGTATGCTAGGCATACAGTGAAACCTATTTGGAGCGTATGGATTGATGGGGTCACGTTAAAAGGCTATGAGGGTAGGGGGGGAAAGATTTAAAGCAGCACATTTCAGCCTGCAGCTCTATCTGCTCCTGGGACTTGCTGTGCTGAGCAGAGAGCGTGAGCAATTCACCCTGAGACGTTAGGTTTGGAAACACGCTCCTTAGCGCTTATGCTTCCTTAAGGAAGCAGCAGACAGACATTTACACGCACACAGGTACACACAGGACTCCCAAGCCATGAACACACATGCTCAAGCTTATGCCTGGCATGTGTAGGAATACAGATGTTCACATATGAGCAGAAACATAGGGCAGTTGAAGGAAAACCTGAGAATCTCACAAACACACACATAACAGCACTTCCCAGTGCATAAAATGATCCCAAAGGAAGAAGGAAGCATGGCTATAAGGGTAGTGAGGTGAGGTTGGAGCATCTGGGTTGGCAGAACAGTCTCCTTTCACCTGCGTGTAGAGGTGAGGAAATGGCCTCAAGTTGCACCAGAGGAGGTTCAGGTTAGATATTAGGAAAAAATTCCCCATGGAAAGGGTGGTGAGACATTGGAACAGGCTGCCCAGGGAAGGGGTGGCATCACCATCCCCAGCAGAGTTCAAGAAACATGTAGATGAGGCACTTAGAGACATAGTTTTGTTGGCATGCTGGGGATGGATTTATGGTTGGACTTGCTGATCTTGAAGGTCTTTTGCAGCCATAATGACTCTATGATTCTAAATGGACAGGTTGGTGGGGGCTGCACATTAGTCCTCCCATTTGACCTAATCCTGCATTTTGGCAGGAGGCTGCTGTGGGGAGCCTAAAGAAACTGTTCTGTGTCCTACCTGGTCCCCCCTGAGATATACCAACACTAACCTCTGGGCTCAGCACCTTACACCAATCTGAAAGTCTCGAAAGCCCATTTGCAATATATTGTTTTATACAGTTCCATGTGTGGCGCTTTTCAACATCCTACGTAATGTTTAGTCACATTTAATAACAATAAAAGTCTCCTTCACAGCCTCATTCTGGAAAATGGGGCTGATTTTACTAAAAACAATGAATGTGAATAGTTCATGGTCTTCTCGCATTACCCAGAGATTTATCACATCTCTTGCATAATTTAATCTCTACATCTGTGGGACACAAATGTTTTACATTTCTAACATTTATGGGCAGACATCGAAAACATCTGTGCAGACCCAACGCACAAAAACATCTGGAAGACATCTCTGCCTTTTTATGACATATGTCTCCTGATCTTTTGTCTGGAACAAGTGTGCTGCTATCAGTAGTAGCTTTATATGTCGGTTACTGGGCTTCCCGTTTGGGCTTTGACAGGCACAGGGGAAAATGTGATCAGCTCTGAATTTCAGCCCATTTCAGCAGTGAATTTCAACAAGTGGGGAAGCAATTCAGGGAGCTCCCACCCACCCACGCTGTGAGAATTTGGACTGGGATGGGAACAAGGCAGCCAGAGCTTGCTACTAAGCTTATGGACAGGACTGTTTCCTGAAGGTTCAGCTACAGAGCTGTGCAGAACTGCTTTTGCTGAGCTGTTGCTGTTGTTTCTCTGGAGCATCCAAGTCTGCTGCAGCAAAACGGGTAGCGTGGGGATTCCCTTTGCAGTGGAAATCTGTCCTCTGAAACGGGGGCTGGCTTGGCAGGGACTTCAGACCTGGGAAAGGCAAGCTCATCTGTAGGGACTGGAGGGACCATGTGCCCCCAAATATTAGCCAAATTCTTGCTGCTGCTGTTGCTACCCCAGCCCTTTGGAGAACTAGATAAGTGTTTTCTACAGCTGGGGACAGAGGGAAGGAATAACAGCACAGTGACATCTTTCCTCCGCTGAGATGTTACCTAAACTGAAGAAGATAGTGAAATGGTTTGGAGGAGACGGAGATGAAAGTTACCACCAATGTGATGATTGAAATTATTGTGAGCAGGTGTGTGAAGACACCTGGATCCCTTTAAAATACATTGGTTGAGTCAGCTCAGCTGAGTCCACTCTGAAAATTGCTCTGTAATTGCAGTCAGGTGTGGAGCGTTCTCCTGCTCCTTTTTTGAGGTGCTACCCATTGCTTTCCCATAACCCAGATTAGGCAGCTCCAGAGGCTGAGCTCTCACATAACCCCCTGCTCCCGTTGCTAGCGTGCCTGTTTCCTGTCCATGTTTATCTCACACCAGCAGCCTGGGCAGGAGCGTGGTGGTAGCCATCTGATGCCGTGGGCAGCCTGTCCATCTTGAACCACCTTACATGGAAGGGATGGTTGAGGAGAGCACTCCATCAGCGAGGAGCTGAAACAGGAGAAATGTCAACTTCCCCTTTGCACCCTGTGCCACTCCATGGGGCAGCAGTGACGCTCTGCGAGGAGGCCAGGGGATACTAATAACCTCTGGGTTTGCTGGGGAGACATGGATTTGTTTGGAAATTCCTAAGCTAGCGTTGCTGTTGGCACACAGCGAAGGAAGGCAGCCAGCTCCTCCAGCCTGTGAGCTCTCTCCTTGTCCCTGCTACCCTGACAACAGCGCAGAGATCTGCAAGATAGTGGATGCAACCCAAGAACATGCTCCAGGCTGCCCGGATCCCGCTGGGAAAGCAGCCCTGGCCACCACGAGGCTCTGCTGAGGTATGGTGGGGAGAGGCCCTTGGCCTGGGGGTGGCTGGCAAGGGTGATGTAGCCTCATGATTTAAAGCAGCGTGAGAGCCGGTCTGGGGTGTCACTAGGGGTGGCTGTATAGCCAAGAGGGCCTGGAAGGGTGGAAAAGCAGGACAGAGATGCTGGAGAGAGCTAAGAATTTCAACCCAGATTCACGGAATGAGGGTTTCTCAATCTGGATGGAGGTTCTGGAGGTGACTGGTGAAGGGAAAGGAGAATGTGTGGATTGCACCATCTGAGTGGCTGTGGGAAGTGCTTGTCGCTGCCAGGAGAGCCCAGCAAGCCCCAACAGGGGCTTGTGGCCAAGTTGGTGACCAGCGCTGTTGTTGCCCATGCTCCCATGTTTATGTGTATCTCCAAAGCTTACCTGGGACCCTCACCCCAGTGATGCCCCCCAAAAGCTTCTGGCCCACCAGTGCCAAGCCAGGCTATAGGGTGCATTTGGCCACATAGTGCTCGAGCCTGGGGAAGGGCCACCCAGACGCTCGTGCTGGCATGGGCACTCTCTGCCAGCCCTGCAGCATGTGCATCAGTATGAGGTCCTGTGGGAACATCCATCCAACCCCACACCGTGGCGACCAGAACCTGCTTGTCCTGCTGTCCCATCGTGGACACTGGTGCCTCAAGGAGGTAGCTTGGCAGTGCCTCTAAAAATACCTGCTCTTAATCGTGTGCAAAACACCAGCAGCAGGACATCCCTGGAGGATCTGGGACCAGCCCATCTAGGCTAGGTCACCACAAAGGTCTCTCTCTGCATCACATGGCCCATTTTGACATTTTAAAAATTTCTATTGTATTGCTAATAATGAGCCAAGTTATTATTTTTCTCCACAACTGGATGCTTTAAAAAATGCTCAGGCCATAATGCAAGAAACACTTTATTTCAGAAAATTTGAAATATTTCAAGGGAGTTTTAGCTTCTTTTTCACTTAAAAAAAAAAAAAAAAAGGAAAAGAGAAAAACAGCAAAACAGCAACCTGAATATTTAAACAAAATGTCATTGTGAAAAGAAAACTGGAAAGATTTTGCACAGGTATATATATGGGACTTCTTTCAACATCTTCAAATTTATACTTTTCACATTTTTAATAAGCAAAACAAGAAAAGTCAGTATGTTCTTGCAAGTTTAAATTTTGACACATCTGCATTTTTCAATGCCAAAATGTTTTTCTCAAATTCTGAGAAGAAATTCCTAAACATTTCTGATTGCCTGGGCAATTTCATTTCCCTTCATTCTGGTGTAACATTGGATTACATGAGCAGATGTTATTTTTCCACGCGACATGGTGTTTAAACTCAGGCTTTTGGAGACATATAGTTTGACCAAATGTAACTGGATTTTCACAGTTGACTGATTTTTGAGCTCTTGCTCCAGATCTAAGAGGTCCTAACTTCTGAATGGTGGCTATAAGGAAGTGTGGGTCTTTTTTTCTTCTTTTTTTCGTATGGTTGAAACAAAACATTTTTCCAAAATCCCATTATGAAAAATGGCTAGTCTGTTTTAGCTAAGAGTTAGCAAAATCCTCATCTGGAAGCAGATATCCTGGAAGTCAAGTTTGGGTTTGGGAAAATTGCAAGCTACCAAAGCAAGTTTTACAACAGAGTTGGTCAATGTTCCTCATCCAAGTTAACCATAAAGCTTGGTGTTGCCATGTTTTTAATAATACCTAATTCTAGGATAGAAATAAGAATTGGTAAAACAGCTTTTTTTTCACAAGATATTCTGCAAGTGTCTTGTCATCAGTGCTAGGGAGGCCCTGGCAGGGAAGAAAGAAATCTCTGCATTATACCTTGATTTGTATGTGCTGCCCTAGTGGTGACACAGAGTGAAGATCAGAGGCGTAGACGGGGCAGATCTCCCTGCAGCCTCCAAGTGAGGCTGATTTCAAGGCCATTGCAGGAGCCACAGCCAGGACTGAGCCAGGATGGTGAGTGTGGTAGTATGGGCCCACAGCATGGAATGGACTGGTGCAGCTTATAGGGATGTATGGCTGCTTGAGGCTAGTTCTTGCCCCAGAACAACTTGCCTTGCAAGCACCAGTTTCATAGCACCCCCAGGACTGACCCCTTGGCTGCAACAGGAAAGACTTGCTTGCATGCCCTTCCCGATCAGGGTCAGTGCCTATGCTCTGGATCGGAGCCCAGATCATCTTTAGAAAGCCTTGATGGCTATCTAGCTCCTGAGTCACAGTTTTAAGAGGATTTGGCTGCATTTTATAGCCAAAATGCAGCCAACTTCCAAATCACACCCTCTAGATTCCAAGGCCGGCATGTAATGGCTACAGAGCTGGCCCTTCCATGCCCCTGCAGCAAGGGCTGTGAGAACAAGAGTGTCCCCTGCTCTGTGAACCATGCTGAGGACCAGGAGGTTGGGGACATGCCCATCTCTACCTCCTGGAGAGCTGGGGCCTCCACAGCTTTGTAATCTGTCGGGAAAGAAGTACTCATAACTTAAACTTGGCAGGAAAGGTCTGCAGAAGGAGAGCTCCCTGGAGGCAGCCACTGCTCCCTCTAGACACAATACACCACTGCTTCCAAGCACGATTTTCTCAGGCAGTGTTGGATAATAGCTGGGAATGCTAAACACCAAAATGAGCAATAAATGTAACTGAAATTTCTCTGCAGGACAGGCACTACTCTTGTGTTTCTCACTGGTGGAAAAGGTTAGTGGTCCCAGATCGTTAGAGTGGCTTAGCCCCTATGGCCTATGTTGAAAGGGTCGTGGGTACTTCAGGAGCTGGAGAGTCTAGGTGATAGGTGATTTAGGTGATTTAGGCCCTTCTGTAGATCCCATCTGGCATGCCTCTGTGTTATGGAAATCTGGGGCCAAAATCAATTCTGTGCACATTACTACCAGCTTTGCTTCACTATTAGAAACAGCAATCCTCATGTGAGGTATGGACAAAGGAAAACATAACTGCTGAATCCTTGCTTGGCAGCTCTGTATCTCATGTCTAGGTGAAGGGCCTTTGTGCTCCCAGTGCCACCAGTTTCTTCTTTCCGGAGCCGCATCCCGGGCCAGTGCATGGGGGAAGGTCCTCAGCTGGAGGAAAGAAGGATGAAAGGTCTCCTCCTTGGGATGTGTCTCTTACTAGCGAAGGGAAGAACTCCAAGGAGCTCCAAACCACTCTTCTTTCCAGAGGAGGTGTTGGCACGTGGTTCAGGTGCCCACTGTGCGCTGTGAAGGTGATTGGCTCCCCTGTGACCACCCGTTGCAACGTCCCACTCTGAGCATCAGTGTGCGAGTCTGGAAGCACCAGAGATGTGGGAAGTTTGGAGGTCCCTGAGCACTGCAGCCGTCCTGGATGTACTGAGGGCAGAGCCTAGGGGAGAGCTCTAGGCTGGACCCTACATCTATAAGGCTTCGATGTGGGTCCAGGGCAGGGCTCTGGGCCTCAGCTTGTCACTATCTCTTCCTCTGTGGAAGTCATGTAAGCAATGCTTAAACACTTGGGTGATGGTCATAGTCCAGTCAAGGCCACAGACCACTGGCGTTAATGAGAGGTAGTGTGGAGTTAATTTTGCTTTTGCAAGAACAAACCATTTTCAAATTTCAACAAAATGTTCCTGCTTACATGGGAATATGATGGGGGTTGTTTGTTTATTTGTTTTTAATAACTGAAAAATGTTTACTTCTGGGAGATTGTCCTGGTTTTCTTCCATGAAAATCCTCCCAGAAATGCAAGAGAGGAGAAAAAAAAAGAAAAAAAAAAAAAAAAAAAAGGTTTTTTTAATTTAAATGTCTGCTTTGGCTAAAACACTACTCTCCAGCAAGAATATATCTGCCCTGCCCCTGGGATCAGTGCTGTGTGACAGACAGCTCCAGTGCCCATCGGTGCTGCAGGCGTTTGCAAATAAGCTGACACTCCCACATTTGGGACTCGTTCGGAGAGTTGGGACTGGCGTGTCTAGGTTGTTCTTGCTCTGAGCTGTTCCAGGAAACCTCCCTCAGATTCTTGGCGTGGGCCCGGGCTCTGTGATCTGGCATTGACCCCCCGAAAGGCACATGGAGGCTCATTATCATTTGCTGACCCAACTCCTGTTTTCATTCCTCGTGACAGGAATCTGCACAGTGTTTAATGCAAACAGAGGAAACACATTTATTGCCCTTTTTAAAAAAATTTCATGTTACAAAGTCATGTTCCGAAAGGCACAGCGACTGAATTCTTCAGGCTCTGCTATCCAGGCTCGGATTACTTTCTGCTCTTCAGTTGGGAAATCTTCTCAGAAAATTCCACTAGGAGATATTTATTTTACACTTACCGGACCTTTCTCTGAGGGGTTGTTGGACTTCGTGTAGGGTCAGTCAAATTATTAGTTCACAAGAACAGTAAGTTCCTCTCAGAAAACTGTTTCTGTTGTAATTCTGCTCTGCAGGAACGAGCTTTGACACTATCTTGATCTTCTCCCGGGTTCGGCCTGGCGCGTGGGCCATATTTAGGATGGACAGGCAGTAGGGCTGGACATCCTTCATCAGCACCCTAACAAGTACAGGGTTTATTGCCCTTTAAAATGTAATTAGTCATTAGAGCACCATTAATTAGTCACATTAACGGAGAGATGTCAACAAAGACACTTCCTAAACACAACTCTGCCACAACAATTCACAGGTGCCCAGTCCCTAGTTCTAGCTGGGAGGCAGGGACACTAAGAGAAACGGAACCAAAACCCCAGGGCAGGTCCGAGATGGGGCACAGGGACAGGACAGCTACTTTTCTATCAGGAAAATGGTGTGTATCTAAGGCACTAGGGGAGATGGTCAGAGGATTACAAATCTGACAGAGGGACGAGCTGTCAGTAAGTTGGTCCAAGCTGCTCTGCCCACAGTGAGCTCAGATTCACTTCAGGCCAAAGCATTTCTTTAGGGCAGTGCTAGAGAAACAATCCTTTCCCTGAACAATCTGAACAAGTGGACCTGAACAAGCTCCACTTCAGGATCCATGCTCAAGCCCTGATTTTACTGCCTCCTCTGAGGAGAAGGTTGCATGAGTCTTCCACAGAGATTTCATGCCATAGCACCCCCACCTTCTTAGAGCTGCTTTATTTTAACTGCAGCCTGCTCACAAGATCACACCTTAAAGGAGCTAGTATTAGAAAAGCATTAGTCAGAACTCTGCCAGAGCAGAGTTTTGCACAAAATAGAGCTAGATCATTGCTCTGAGAGGTCTGAGGTCCTGGGGCCTTGCACGTGTGCCCTCTGTGACTGAGAGAAATTAGGGAGCCATGCACAGCTGGTGTGTTGATGCACACACAGGGCAGGAATGTCCTGCTGTGTTGCAGGGGTGCTCTGCAGTGATTTCTTTACATCGTTGGATCAGGAAGGGCTTTCAACAGGAAATAGATGAAGCAGCATCAAAGAGTCTCCCTGTGTTTTAAAGAGGGGGCAAGAGACTTTCCATATAAGACCTCTGATTTATAAACACTGCAACACAGTGGATGTAACTGCAGTCCTGCTCTCCTGGGGTTTAACATCACTGACTGATGTGAAGTTACACTTCAAATGGGATGTTGGCTGAAGGGGAGCCTCGAGGGGTGGCCAGTCCCCCCATTATGTGCTGGCATAGACCTTGGGACCTGCCTAATGAATTGCATGCAGAAGCAGATCTAAAAGTAAGAAAGTATTATTTTAATCAAATTAGTGATCTGAGCAATACTGCTTAGAGCAACCTAAAGGATAATGCATTGTTTTGAAGGCACTTCACTGCCATGAGTGCTGTGACCTGTTAAATCATGTCAGGAAACTCATTATGAGCAGCTTCAAACACTTCTGCCAGCTTTAAGGGTTTCTTTATTTCCAATACATCACAGCAAAGCAATTTACATTTGCATGCCTTTTAAAAAAAAAAAAAAAGATAAATGCAGTTTAAATATTCTGCATGTCAGCCCACATAACATTTGCTGGACCTGCCAAAAAGAATCAGGCACTTCCTTGAATGGTGCACCCAGGTCTTCAACAGCAAACCGATGCCTCTGATAAGGCTGGACTGACAGAGCTCTACTTTCTTGCAGTGCAACTGAAATTTTAGGCCAGATGATAGCAACAAGTCTTAAATCCACTGAGTGGTTGTTTGCAACAGCTCCTTGATGCCAGTTTGTTAGAGAGGGTAGAAGCAAAGGTTGCCCCCCGTTGAATGCATATTGCACAAGATCCCACAGGTATGTTTCTTGCCTTGTGCTCATCAGGAGGAGCATTGCATAGACTGCTTGGACTTTTATCTTTTCTCCAGATGTCCCTGTTGTCCCTGTGCTCATTGGGTGGCTTGATGTGTTGGTGTTTATGGGAGCATTGCAAGGACTTTTGTCCCATGACTGTTTGCTATTACCAGCAGACTTTCTAAGCGGAGTCTGGCAGTGATGGGCACTGCTGCTAGTCCGTGTTGCTTACAAAACGAGTTAGGAGCACACAGCTCAAAATCTCGGCTCTTCAGTTAAGTGAATTGTGTATCTTACCAGGACTGCAAATGAAATAAAACACTGTCACGCCGCGAATGGCTTCATAGCCTTACCCTGTCCTCAACATAAAGACTAAGGGAAGCAGTTCTGGTTCAAGTGTTTAAAGGGGTGCCTGTATAATTGAATTTCATGCCCGTTCGTTCCCTCTGAAGTGGTGTATGCAGGCAGTCACTTGAAAGAGGGAGAAGCTTTCTCAAACCCTCTGTAAACTTTCCTATGTTCAGCGAGGTTTTTCATAATTGGTAAATCCTGCTTTAGATCCCTCTCTGAAGTGATCAGCTTGACCATGGAAGATGACAATGCGAAAGAGTAATTTTGTGTATTTTTTTCCCAAATCAGCTGCAGCTCTTTTTGTTGTTACATATGTAATAAAAAGCTTTGAGCAGGTCTCCTCTGCCAGTGTGATCCTGGCAAGGAGCTTTGATGTCCTCAGATGAAAGCTCCTAAGCAAGGACTAGTGCCCTGCTGGCACTTGGTGCACGGTGATGGCCCCTCTCCTTCTGTGTTCGTGTTTCCCAGGGTTTCCAGTCCTGGAAGGGAACAGTGCAGGTAGAGATCTGCCCATCCGTGCTGGTGTGAGCACATCCCGTGTGTGTGTGTACAGGAGAGGCAGTTTGGAGCGTGGAGGGATGTGCACTCACTTATTATGGATTTGTATATGTCACAAGGACACTTTGGGACATATGTTTGTGGAATAGGTATTTAGGAGAGCCTTAGCAAGGAGGCATCAGCATTGCTTACAAGAACAAGTCCCATAGCAGAAGTTTTTGTCCGATCTGGTCCTGCCCCTCTGCCCAGTTGTGTTCATGGTTGCCTGGAAGTTCTTAAGCCCAGTAAAATCTGGCTGCATCTGCAGGCAGATGAACCCATGAGACACATGAGGCTTTGAGTTGTAGATGTGGCTTACACCTAGACTCCGGATTCAGCCATAGCAAAAACAAGGCTCAGCATCTCACCTAGAGATGTCAAAGCCTGGGTTGTTTCGTGTATGATGATACAGAAATATCTGGCCGTGGGCACAGGGAAAAAGCCATATTTTTGCCCATCATGGCATTTGAGCACCTGACAGCAGTGGGAAATCCAGAAGAATCACAGGGCTGCAGATGCCTTGGAAGGGAAGAGCAGATACTGTTGACAGAGCAAGATGTTGCAGAGGAGATGAACTCTCCAGTGCTTCCCTTTTAAGATCTGGGAGAACTAGGAGACAGAGGTGCTCAGTGTTGATATTGGCCAGACACCAAGAGATTTCCTGTTCTTGTAAGAGCCCTTGTCAGCAAACCACAGCTCTGCGGCCAGCAGACGCACACAGGAGCACAGCGAAGATGTCCTGCACAGCACGGATCTGCAAGGCCAGGCCAGAGCAAGGCATGGGATGGCCCATGTAAGCACAACAAAGTGCCTATCTGCAGGCCTGGGGAAGCAGACGACGCTCAGAGCAGCCCATCCTGAGGGTGGTGGTGGTACAGGGAGGCTTCATGTTTCTCCTGGTTGTTATTTCACCCTCCCATGTTTTTTGCCCAGTCCACTCCCAGCATCATGGTAACTGGATGCTGTGACAGGAGATGGAGCAATAAAAGCAGGGTCGCAAAGAGCCCAAATCCATCGCCCCCACCACCAGGACAGGCTGCATCCCCAGCCTGCTTCTGAAGCATCTCTCTGCTGAAAGCAAAGTGATGCAGAAGGCAGGATTTATGACTGCACCGTATTGTTGCCAGTAGACATTTGACCAGCACCCCTACACATGACATTTGTTTGTTCAAATGTAACACAATTCATAGGCTCTTTAGGAGAGTGTTGATGCTGTGACATTAAGCAGCCGATTACTCCTGGGCTTGGCAGGCTTCTCTGTCCTGCTGCGATATGGCACTTGCCCAGCACCTTCCCTAGCAAAGTGCATTGGCATAAATATGTGAGTAATGCAGGTGACAGGCTCTGTGGCTCTGGCTGATTATCCGCTGCTTTTATGTAATTTATGCTCCAAAAGGAACTGTGCTCAATCTTGTCCATGGGCTTGATTCCTTTCATGTGGTTTTCTGTGCTAACAAGATTAAATCAGTTCCAATAGGCACCATTTTAATGGAGATGATAAACTTTTATTGAACTCAAGCACATTAAAATGAAATGTAAGCAATAGGTGACTTTAGCATTAGTCTAGAGTCGTTTCCAATCTGGATCAAGCCAGCATACCTTCCCTGTTAAACAACAGCCAGCACCCCAGCACATTTTATGAGCTTCTAAAAGGGCCGAAAAATCCTTCCCCCGCCTTGCTTCCCTCTTGCAAGGCTGCTGGAGGCTGAGGCTGAGCATTGATAGGAGCAGCTCCGTGACCTGGTGATGCAGCCCTGAAACGAGGCGTAAACACAGCTAAGTACAGGACTTCACATCTCACAAAAACAGGAAAGCAGGGGATGGGTAATTTGGTGTTTTACAGCAGCTTTGTCTGCTAATCTGTGATCTGTTTGGTCTGCCAGTAGGATTATTATGGTGGGTTTACTGAAGAAGTGCCAAAAATGATGTTAAATAAACTGTTTACACAATGTAACTACAGGCTGAAAAGCTAAACAGAGAGTCCCAAACTCAGCCTCATTGCAGGTTTGAACAAAAATAAACCTCTTGACACTTTCAACTGGACACTGCAGCTTTGCAGAGCGTGCTCTGTTTGTTGAATATTAAACATGCAATTAATGCGTTTCCCCCTCTTTCTGGGGCTCTTTCCAAAGGTCTCATGGCTGGAAACATGATCGGATCATTTTGAGCTCCTTGGCTGTCCTTGGAATTTGCTGTGATCATTTTATCCGTTAGAAAATATTCAAGTTTCGGAATTACTATTAGAAAAGCTACCATTATTTAAAGTAGGTTGTGCAATATTATTTTAAAGAGAACAGGAAGAGCTATAGCTTGCTCTTTGCTTTTCAAGGATGTTGGTCACAGAAGTACAGAGCACTGTCCAGTGTGGCACAAGTTGGTTATGCAAAATATCATGTTCATTTGTGCATGAGTGATGCAGGAAGGCATCAACTAATTTAAAGGACTATTCGGAGGGATGCGGGAACTTTCATCCCTATTCTATAATTTGGTCTATGTTTAACATGGGTATATTCATTACTCAGAGCTTGAATGCAAGTTATAATAATCAGTGGTATCAGCTTTGTGCTTTGCAAAGCACTCGTGATTTCTGGCTGTTTCTGTTAGCTGCAGCCTCACCCCACCAGCCCAAACAGTTTGTGCACCACACGTGAGAAGCATGTTCTTCAGCACAGTTTGTGCACAACCCATCGCTTGCTGCATGTCTTAGTTCCCGGGCATTGTTCTACGGTCTGAGGGGGATTAGGGAAGAATTGGCTTTGGTATCAATTTAGTGAAGGCCTCATATGGGAAAGGATTTTAGTACTTGTGCTGAGGTTGTGAATAACAACTGCCATAAAAATGAGCGAACCACATGTGTGCTGGTCACTGACTATCACATACTAGGACACCATCTGCCTGGCACTATTTCTGCAAAGAAATTGCCTGCTTGTTTCTGCAAAGATTGTATTAGTGCTCTCTGATCGTGTCATAGCAGTGGGTAAAAATGAATCAGCGAGCATAATCTGCACAGGCTTTCCAAAGGACTTTGATGGAGTCCCTTATAAGAGGCCATTGAAGGAGCCAAGTCATCTGGAGCACATCCACAGATCGAAACCTGGAGTCAGGGAATGAAGAAACTGCTCTTCACCCTGTTGCAGACAACAGCAGGACTTGGAGACTTCCAGCTAGGTTCAGTGCTGTCAGATATCATTAAAAATTGTGTGCAAGAATGAAGTGAAATAATAGAAAGGTGAAAATCCAATGTAGAAAATGCCATTTGAGCCTGCCTGTGAAATTTAAGTTAGTCTCTCATGTCTTATGAACTAGGTTTTAGTGATATGACCACAC
>JAVCKT010016553.1:0-33314 GCA_032273925.1 Rhynchotus rufescens
ACGGTTAGGTAAATATAAAATATAAAATATAAAATAAAATAAAACAAAACGAAACGAAACCGCCCCGAGGGCTGCGGGGCGCCGCGTCGCGAGGCGCCAGCCCTGAGGCGGCGGCGGGAGGCGGCGACGGGCGCGGGCCGCGCTGCGCCTGCGCCGCCGCAGCCAGGGCGGGCGGGCGGCGGAGCCCCGCAACATGTCGCTGCCCGAGCCCTTGCGGCGGCGGCTCGGCTCCTTCAGCCGCACCGTGTTTACCGAGAGCGGCCGGCCCGGCGCGCGGCCCGCGGGCGGCGGCAGCGCAGGTAAGCGTGGGCCGGAGGCGAGCAGCGAAGATGGCGGCCGCCGCCATCTTGGGGTGGGTCGTTGCCCTGAGGCGGGCGGTCTCCTCCCTCAGCGCCCGCGGCGTGGCGCGGCCCAGCGGGTCTTACCCAGGTGGTGCCAAAGAAGTTATTTATGGAGAACGCCACCCTGTGCAAAGTTATGATACCCGATGTTTGGAGCAGAAAGACACCAAGCAAAAACTCCAGCCTCCTCTGTACCGCCTCTCTCTCCTTTTTTCTTTTCCAATTCCATCAATAGCACCCCTAAATTTGTCACCTGTCAGGTGATACACCCCCTTTTGCTCGCCTTTCATGCTTTTTTAACACATTTTTGTTAGCCTTTTTTCGTGAAAACACCTATATGAATGGCAAAACCCATGGCAAATAGCCCATTACCCTGTTTGATCTCTGGATTTTGAATTTTAGGCTTTCACATGCGTTATCAAGGCGCACTGGCACAAAAGAATTAACCGTGGGCTTAATCCATGGCATTTCTGAATATTTTCACAACCCCTCAAAGTAAGCATTAGTTCACTTTAGGGGGAGAAGGATGATTTAGATTGGATTTAGATTGGATTTATATAGCTAAACATCGATCCAAAACACAGTCTTAAAACTGCAGAAGAGCTTACCAGTATGAATGCCATATTACAAAATGTGAAGAGACCAAAAATGTTCCATTTTTAAATATCATGGCCATGAACCATTACATATTCATCTAATAAACGTGGGACACAGTGAGATACTGTAATGAGTAATGAGATACTCCATCTTTTTTGAAAGATAAAACAATGTTATAAAACTGTATGTCAGTGCCCTCTAAAATCCGTGATTTCTGGCATTTGAAGGTTGATTCATTAGCACAGCAAACAGTTACAGGAACAAATTTAGGTAGACTGCCGCTCTTCTGGAGTACCTATAGATTTTTCATTCCTTTGCAGATGTAGGAGAGTGTTGATACTTAAGATGAGATTATTAAAAGAAATACTGGTTTTCTTGCACCTTCTATTTCAGTGTAGCAAGCCCTTGCCCATCACACCCTCCCCTTAAGATTTGTCCCACTTCTCACACCCTCCCTTTAAGATTTGTCCCAGTTCTGTCCCCAAATCCTCCTGCCTTCCCACCTAGTCCAGTAGCTACCATGGGCACCTCAGCAACTGGCATAAAGACTTCTGGAACCGACTGCACCAGGCTCCATGTGGCCGGACTGGAAGCAGGGATGCAGACTGAGATGGAACAAAGACAGGTATGAGAATGGCTGGAAGATACAAAAAGAGATGGCATTATTGGAAGAGAGGAGTTCTGAAGTCAGAGTTGAAAAACGTGGCTGATGGAGAGTCTCAATTTCAACTGGGTGTCACCATCGTGGCGTTCTGGGGCGCAGGGTTTGCGTACAGAACAGCAAGTTCAGATCATCAGCTCACAGTGAAAACTTTCCAGACTTGGAAGATCTGTCTGCAAACTGCATTTGGGGAAGACGTGAGAAATGAGATTTGGTAATTAAAGTAAATTGGATATGATATCATTTAACTCAACTATGGCAATAAAACTTAATCCATTAAAAACATGAATCTCTTGGGATGCCCATGTAATTTTTTTTCTTGTTCTTTTTTCTTGTTTTGAGTCTAATCCTCTGAGTTTATGGTTAAGTCCTGGATATAGAACTTCCAAGCTGCATAGTGTTATACGGTTCAGTATTTGCTTTTCTTTGCATTTTGCTACACATTTCCTTCTCTGTGAACTTTAAAGGATAAGTTTCATACATACAACAAATTGTTGGCCCCAAAGAACTAAAACAGTCATTGCCTTCTTGCAGTAATACTGTGCATTCAAATACTTGTGATTTAAAATGGAGAGTGGACTATGCAACCTGTTCCCTAACAGCAAGTCCCTGCTCAGGAAGGTCAGCTGCAAAATGAGGATAATCCAGTATATATTCATTCGAACTTGGGACATTTCCTTAAGAAAAACAATCGATTGCCACTTTAATGCCATATCCAATCCCACAATGTAAGGATACACTGCTACTTGAACTAAGCCTATCAGTTTAGTTCAGAGATTTTTGATTAGTGGGTAGGTTATAATTTACTCCACACTAAAACCCTTGATTTGAATTTATAACTACAGGATCAAAATTCTATATCCTGTAGCAGAAAATTACACTAGACCCTGGGAAATGGTGTAACCCAAGATAGGGCAAAGTTTTTTCTCAAGATCTCCAAAAATACCGTTCTTAATATTTAATTTTCCTGAGATCATTGCAGTAGCCAGCTTGAAGCTAAAATGGAGCAGTATCTTTCTGCCATACATGGCAAAGGGAAGTCTGGAGCAAACTAGGAGTGAGAAAGACTTCTTTCTCTCTACAGATAATGAAATAATTTCCAGTTTACCACTGCAGATGTCCCTCTATTTCAACGTTTATTATTTCCCACTTTGGTGGATCAGCACGGTTGTCGTACTCTACATGAAGGTGAGTCCAGAAGGAAAGTGATGGTTGAGAAATGTAGTGTATACGTGATCCGACACCTCCTGTCTCAGAGGTGGAGCCGCTAGAGTTATAATCCAGTAGGCTTTTGTGGGAATTGCTTGAAACTGAAGTCTCTGAGAACATTTGAAAGCCAGTACAATACAGCCAGCTTACAATAGCATCCAGGGCCTTTATTTAACCACACTATGAAACAGCATGGTTGAAACTTCTCCTCTGTTCTGTCCCCTAGTATCCAGACTTATCAGATTACTACAAGTTCATCGTGGTCACTGTCATCATCCTAGCCTCGCTGATAGAGGTTGTCCGGCTCTACCTGGGCTACATGGGCAATCTCCAGGAGAAGGTGTGTTACCTTGCATAAGGCAACAGGAACATTTAATTGAGGTTGAATGTAATTAAAACATTCTGCCTGCTCCTCTGAAAGATTTGAGGTAGTTATTTCTGTGAGCTGTCTGCGTCTTCTGTCCCCTTGCTTTTGCTTCCCTTACCATTTGTGCATTCCAGTAAGTTTTCCCCTCAGAAAGATCTCCTGCACCACAAACTGTTTTGTCAGTTGCTGTGTATCTGCAAAGCTTTGTATTTTTTTCTAGTTCATCTGCCAGTTTTTAAGTAGCCAATGTCTTCCTGTTGCAGGTCCCCGAGCTGGCTGGGTTTTGGCTCCTAAGTCTTCTACTGCAGTTGCCTATAATTCTCTTCTTGCTCTTCAATGAAGCCCTGAAAATCCAGCCGCTGGAACGATCAGTCAATATCATCTTTGCTCTCTTCCTCACCTTCCAAGTCATTGCAGGCTTTCTTGCCCTGAAAAAAATGGTAAACCAGCTGGCAACCCACTTCCACCTGCACGAGTTTGACCGGCTGGAGGAATACCCTCTCCCTGGTATTTACAGCCTGGGAAGAGAAGAGGGTGCATTCTCTGTGGCTGCGAGGGGCCCCTGCTGAGGAGTTCTCCCAAAAAAGGTTGGCTTGAGATGAGCACAGAGGGCTTCACAAGTTCCCAGGGGCACGGCTCTTCTTTTCCATTTCATTCATTCATTCTTGACCTTCCTACTTCAGAGACATTTTTATATATTCAAGTGCACTGATCTGTTTCCAGACTGTTACTGGGTAGGGTACCCATGGAATTGATTTAACAGTTTACAAAGCGGTATGCTGTGTATTTTTTTTTTAATCCAGAATTATTTGAACAGTTTTCTTTTTAAACAATATTTTTATACACTTTTTTTTCCTGTCGCTGTCAGTTTCTCTGTATTTCTGGATATGTTGCAGGTATTTAGTCTTCAGCATCTTAGCAAAGCAAAAATAAATAAATAAAAATTTAAAAAGGGAAAGAACGACCACACAAAAAATAAACTGTGCCTAAGAACCTTGAGGCCCTGCAGGAACGGGGGAGATGCCAATGACAAGACAGGAAACAGAGCAGAGTTTCAGAGGTGCGAATTCTTTCCTAACAAACTAGGAATTTAGTTTTGAGATGTTCCTTGTTCATAACTCCCACATTCCTGTGCTTTGGCATAGCTAAAATTTTAGCTGTTGAGCTGTTCAGAATGGATGATAGAGCTTTCTCAAGTGGAAAACGCACTAAACAGATGTTAACAAATTTGTAGGCATTAAAAATGGTTTATACTACTGAAGGGCAGAGCATGCCTCTCTCAGCCTAGCAGATACACCAAGCTTTTCTCACTCCTGTTTTGGCTCTCTGGTCTATCTTCATTTCTGGTCATAGTTAAAAGGTCATTTTGCCCATCAAGGAGGGATAGGGAAGTAAGAGGGATTTTTTTTTTTTTTTTTAAATCTCATTCCTTTCAGTTTTCAGCAAGGCAGGAGTAGTTAGGGATGGCACAAGCATCAAGACCACTCAGCAAAAGGAGATGTGAAAAAGGTGCCGTGTGCTTAAAACTAAAGGTCTGAAAACTTGCAGAAGCTATAGTGAAAAGGAAGGAGCATTAGCCTTTTACACCAACATCTCACTCTTTCCCATAGTTGAAAGAAGGAGAGATTCATAGGAAACGTGTTATCCCAAGAGCAAGGCAACTTCTGGAGCAGAGAGCAACGTCCGCTTCAGACGTCCCGGAGCTGGAAGGTCACAGCACACGGTCCCTGGGAAGCAGCCCTTGCCAAGACACATGGACACAGCAGGGACACACGTGGACACAGCAGGGATGCTCCAAAGGGAAACACGGAGCCAGCCAGCGCGAGTGTGCCAAGACCCACGGCTTCTCCTGGGAATTTGGGAAGAATTAGCCACTTCCCAAGGCGAGGCCGCCTTCGCCATCCCGTGCCAGAGCAGCAGTTCCTGCAGGCCATGAAAAGAGGCTGTTGCTCTTCTGGATGGGATCCAGAACACCCTTTTTTATTCACTTTCTGGTAGACCTGTTCCGTTTCTGAGCCTGAGACTGGAGCAAAAATGCTGGGACTGTATTTGCTTCTCACGTTCTCAGTGTGTTCAAAGCCTGCTCTGAGGATATACCACAAATATTTCCAGCCACTTTTACAGCAAACACTAGGAGGATTTATTTCGTATTACTTGGCACAGATAAAGCTGCTGATAGACTGCAGCTTTACACAGAAACTTCCGCCCCATGCAAAAACTGAGCCTCAGTTACTTAAAGAAGAATATATTGTTTGTATGGCTCCTGAATGATCCAAATCAGTCGATGTGGCTGATCTGTTTGAACTGCAGAAAGGATTCTGTCCAGAAAATCTGAAATCTGTCCTTTGATTTTGCCCTTGGCCACAAAGACTTTTGCACAGAAAATACAGAATTTATCACAACACATCAGAAGACTCCCAGACCTACTTACGACTTAAGTATTTTCATTTAAAGGTCAACAGCTAAAACATCCAGAAAAATGCAACGAGAGGCAGAGTGCTCCGTGTTTGAAAACATCTTGCTTGGAAATTAAATCCTACACAACCTGAAATGCTGGAAATGTTCCCTACTGCCAGCAGCTGGGCTGAGTTGGAAACCCTGGAATAAAAACTGCACGTCGTCCCTGTGATTGCCCTGGTTAAACATAGGATGCCAAGAGCAAAATAGTTACGTACAGGCTGCCCTAAGGAGAGGCTCTGCGGCTCACAGCGTCAGAAACCCTCCTAAATGGATCAAAGTTGCTACCCTTAAACGTCAAATAGCACTGAACCACATGCGGCTGCTTTTCCACTCCGCTCCCCATCTCCGCTTCCCCTTCCACCTGGGAGCAAGGCTGGAGCAGTGTACAGTGCAAAAACACCCCTGAAAACCTCCATCCAGCCCCATGATTCACCTCCCTGCAGCCAAGGGCCACCCAGACCAACAGCAAACGGGGAGAAAAATAGAAGGTGCAAAGCTGACGTGCCCAGAGCAGCTCAAGCCACAGCTAATCTGATTGCAAGGGCAGGGTGCAACCTTTCTGCAACCACAGTTACTTGCGTTTTATGGCGCCCAGCAGATGTCATACGGAGCAGTAGGTGCCGGGAAGAGCACTCATTTATTAATTTATAGCATAATAATTAACAGCTCTTCACTGGAGAGCTCAGATGCTCTGGAAACCATCCCCGGCTGCAGGACAGGCTGCTGCCTCCTTGCAGGAGATCTGGCCTTGCCCACGCAGGGCAAGCTCCTTCACGCTGGCCCCACGGACACCCCAAGCTTGTCATCAGAGCTTGGCAATAACAACATGAGAGAAGGGGGCCCCCTCATAAAAAACAAACAAAATAATCACCCAGGCCCAACACAGCCCATTTTGTGCAAGCAGCAGCACAAAAAAGGCACGTTTTGGACCCAGACACAACGCCAGCTTCAGCACCCTCTGGCTTGTCGTGCTTGGGAGGGAAGGAGCAGGCATATTTATCTTTTGAATGACCCCGTATTTGTGCATCTTACCTGCACGTAGCCCACGTGGCACAAGTCACTCCTGCCCGGCAGCAGGATTGCAGCTCTTCTTCCACCATCCCTTCACCTGCATCAAAAGGTTAAGGGACATGAGCAGGGGGAGGGCAGCTTGGTGGTTGCTTTTTCCCCACACTGTGACAAACACATGTGCTTTTAATCACACATGAGCTTTTAATCAAACACATGTGCTTTTAATCACCACCTTGTTGCTGTCAGCACCTCGCAGCCAAGGAGAGAGCAGCCCTGCCGCTGCTCAGCAAGCAGCACACCTGATTTTGGCAGCACCTGGAAGCACCCCAGGGAAAGACTCAGCCCAACATAGGGAGACCAGCCAAGGGACCAACACTCGCTGTTTTTCCAGGTCTGGGAAAGCTCCTTTCCCTGAGGAAACAGCAGCATTATTCAGCTCCTGCTGCCTTCTTCCCCCTCAGCAGCAAGACGAGGCTGCTCCGTGCATGCAGGGACCCGGGGAGAGTTTCCCCCACTGTGGAATAGAGAATTTCACCCACTGATCCCCCTCCTTACATTTAATCCTCCCCCCGTGCAAGTCCAGGGTGGGAAATGCAAGGACCATGAGAAACAAGACTCGGGTACCCACAGCCTCCAAAACCCACGCGTGGGCCCTCCTGCAGGAGCAGCACCCCAGAAGGGACCAGTGGGTAAGGAAAGATCTTGGGGAAAAGTGGAAGGTAAAGCACTGCAGCAAGAGGTGTCCAGGCACGCAGTGACTAGCTTTCGGTGGCAGACACTGCCCTCCAGTGGGACATCTGCCACCAAACCCGTCCTACACACAGGGAACTGCTCCTGTGCGGATGCTCCCGCTGCAGAGCGGCGTTGGGAGCCTGAGGCAGCTGAGTTCTGGTGCACGCCAGTCCAGGGGAGTGCGTGGTGCTTTTTTGGCACTGAACAGAGATGTAACAACCACCTTAACTTAAGGAAGCAAAGGTTACACTGAAGTACTGAAACATCTTGTTTTTATTCTTTAAAAGCGTTTATAGTATAACGAGAGTGAGGAGCAGACCTCAGGGGGAATAAGCTGACAGAACTCGTAGCCAAGAGCAAGGGCTTAGCCTTGGAAAGCAAAGCAGGCGTTAAGAGAAGAGCCGAAGGCAGGCTGGAATAGCTGTGGTCTGTGGAACACACCAGAAGGGGGGTAGAAGCGGAAAAGGAGCCAGCCATGCCCATCTCGCACAGCCGATCCGGCCGGAGACGGAGCCGCAGCTGCGGGCCCAGAGATGCAGGTTAGGCCCCGGGCACATCCGTCTGCCGGTCCTGCCGCCCGGCTCCGAGCGCCGCGCTCCCGCGGCCGGGCTGCTCCTGTGGGAGCAGGCGGCCGCAGGCAGGGCCGGCGCGGGCGCGCGTGATCCACTCGGGCGGCCGCGCGCGCACCTTGAGCTGCGCGGGCTCGAGCCGCAGGCACCGCTCCAGGCGGCTCAGCTCCAGCACCACGCGCTCCGGCTCGGCGCCCCGCTCCTCCGGGAAGGGGTTCCCGCCGGAGCGCCGCTGCTTCCTCACCCTGCGCAGCGCCAGCACGGCCACCAGCAGCAGCCCCACGGACAGGGCAGCTCCCGCCAGCACCTCCGGCTGCTGGAGGAAACGGAGGAGCCCTGGAAGAGGAGCAGGCACCGCGTTATCCGGCAGGGCTTCCAAAGAGCGGAGCCGCTCGCGAATTCACGCTCGGCCACAGGCGCTGCAGTCCAGAGCGGACCCTTTGCCTGATCTCAGCTAAATATTTACTTATGAAAGACCACAGAATGCCCAAGGCTGGAAGGGACCTCAGAGGGCATCGAGTCCAACCCCCTGCACACGCAGGGTCACCTAGAGCACGGGGCACAGGGCTGCGTCCAGGCGGGTTTTAAACATCTCCAAAGAAGGAGATCTTAAAGATATGATCATATAATATCTTGCTGATCTAGATAGGTTTCAGACCGGCAACTAACTGGCTGATGGGTTTGGAATGGAAAGCATGGATAAAACACACGAGTTTTGAGTCCACGTTCAGGCAAGCGTAACTGCTGGGCGTTTCCACCACCTGCTGTTACTCAGAGACATTTGAGCATTTTGTCACTGGAAGCTTTGGAAGAAAGCGCCACGTTTTGTTACTTCCAGCCAAAACGTGAAGCCATTTCGGTGTCCTACCTGAGTGGGACACGGGGACGCAGAGCGTGCCAGACTTGGTAGGGGACCGGTCCTCGTAGCCCTCCTTGCAGCGACACAGGTAGGTGCCCACGCCGTTGGAGCAGTGCGCGGCCTCCCCGCAGAGCCCCAGGCCGCACTCGTCCACATCTGCCACGAGCGAGAAGGCTGCCCCAGACCTCCCCACACCATCAACAGCAGCGTCTGCCCCACAGGCGCCACAGAGCAGGGAGGGCCGGGCACAAGGGACAGCACGGAGCCCGTACCTTCGACCACGAGGGAAACCAGCCGCGGCCTCTCCGCTCCCCCGGGCTTGCCCAGCAGCTCCTGCAGCTGCGACCGCAGCTCCACGGAGAGGTTCCTCTGCTCCGGCCTCAGGTGGAGCCAGAAGGTGAGCAGCAGGTTCTCCCTGCCCGCCCTGCAGGTCAAGGAGAGCCCGCATGGGACAGGGCCCTGCTGTGGAAGCCCATCCACACCTCCCACCTGCCAGGCCTAGAAGTGCTTTGGGCAACCCTAAACATGGATTTCCACCATCTCTTTCCACGGAAACAGATCTCTTTCCAGGTACACATGGTGGGATAGGAACACAAAAGTCTTTGTGGAAGGCAGATGAAAGCCAGGACAAACCAAGGACATACTAGAGGTTATAGCAAAGCTGTGCCTACCGAGCTGATGGTGCAGCATCAACCCTACCTTCTGATTTCCTTTAACTTTATTTCATTGACTCTGTTGGCAGAGAGTTTCAGGTTCTTCCGGATCTGCAAAGCAGAGAAACCAGCATTTCTATAGACAGGTTCACAGCAGTGAGCAGTTCTCCCCACCACTCTTCCTTGTTGCGGGCCACTCAGGACCCACACAAGGTCCCACAGCTCCCCACTGTTTATTTTCAGCTTACCCTCCGTACCTGGAGGTTTGGGAAGAGGAAGGGCAGCGACTCCCCATGGAGTCATGGCAGCTGGACCAGGGGAGAGCAGCACGAGGCATATTTGCAAACCCACACGGGGACGCTTGTGTGCTTGCCCCCTTCTCGGCTATCCGCTTCCCTGTTCCCAGAGGTGAGTTCCTCCCAGCTGTCACATCCCTGTCTCTGCAGAGCCCCTCACCACCTCGGGCTTGTGGAGGGCCCGGAGGGGCTGCCAGGGCTCGGTTCCTCAGCCAGCCACATGCTGGGCACCATCAGCACTGGCCTTGGGCGATGGCCTGTGCAAGCACCAGCTCCAGTGCCAGCTCTTCATGTGCTTATAACCAAAACAAAGCTCAGGGATGGTCCCTTTAGCTGAAGATTCGGGAAAGGAGGACAAAACAAAACAATAAAACCCATACCACTTTCCTCTCCCCATTCCCAGCCTTACATGACTCTTCATGGATTCAAGAAGATCCTTATTGAGCTCTCTTCCACCACGAGGGACCCAGTCCAGGTGTTTGGTTTCAACAGTTACTTCAAAGAGCATATCTACCAAAACGCACAAGATCTTACCATGTTTCTGAAGTTCACATAACAGTCTCCTTAAATGAGCTAACCCAGGATAACAAGAGCAGCAGCAGAGCTAGCACTAGGACATCCCCAGGTAAGCCAGAGCTACATGACTATTTCCAGAGGTTTAGTGACAAACCCCAGCTCACGCTCAGCACTGAACACTGGAATTGCTCTTGGAACAAGAAGGGTACAAAGTGCTTGCATGCATCTGCTTGTTCTTGACCTTTCCCAAAGGTATCCCCGTAATTTGTGGCTGAGAGGACTCCCCCATCTCAGCACTTTCATCTGGGATTCGTTTAGATACCCAGCTGTGTTCTGGATGAATCTAGGCTGGCATGGATTTGCCATTGTCTGTTGTTTAAAGCACATTTATTCAGTAATATTTCTCCTGTTTGAAACCCAGCCACCTTCTTTAGCAGCTCCTTTTTGCAAGGTGCTTGAGGCTGGCTCTAGCACATGAGCCTAGAATTGTGCTGTTTCACTGAAGCATGAGCTTAACCTCTCCCCAGTTTGATAATTTATACAGGTATCTGATGCAGGTAACCCTGGGATGCCCACTGGAGTACATTTGAG
Source organism: Rhynchotus rufescens (assembly GCA_032273925.1). NCBI lineage: Eukaryota > Metazoa > Chordata > Aves > Tinamiformes > Tinamidae > Rhynchotus > Rhynchotus rufescens. Next base: position 10,863 of record JAVCKT010016553.1, read on the forward strand.
GAAGTGATGTTGGAATCCTCTTAGGAATCCACATGAGTAGAATCCTCTTTAAATCACCAACAAGTAATGCTTAAACTCAAACATGCCAGCATTTAGGTAAGCTTGAGTGCATGCACCCTGGAGAACTGAAGACAAAGTGGCTGCAATGCAGCTGCAGCACTGCACAGATCACCTCCAAGTTGGAGTCTTCCAGATGCTTGTTAGCCAGCTGCATCCTCCACTCCTTCCTGAGCAGGAAGGGTGGTTGGTGCCCATGCACGGCACCAACCCAACACTTGGAGGCACCTCACCACAGATGCCCAGGATGGTGCCAAGGTCTCGGACAAGCTCCATTTCTGCAGCCTCCCCATCCCCAGGCCACCCAGGAGGGCTCCTGGCTGTGGCCAGATACAAGTACCTGCCCCAAGGTGAGGTGCTCCGAGGCATTAGGTGCAGGAGACATCCCTGGAGGCTGGAGACCGTGACAAAATGGTCACTAAACCTACTTAGTTAGGGGCAGAGAGGAAGACTTTTCAATGAGGTACATCCTTAACAGACTGGCACCGAAATATCTACTGCTGAAATATCTACTGAAGAATGTCCATAAATCAAGGATAGATGCCTGTTAGTCCTAGCTAATTTCTGAGAAAAAAAGTGCTTCTGGATGAGCAGTGTTTTAAGCCCCATTTAAGCCACCTACCTCCAGGACGGTGCTGGGATCGAAGCACAGTATCATTCTCAAGGGATGCCAGAAGAGAAGCCAGACCTGTCAGAGCAAGGAAGAGACTGAGGCTGCGGAGCTCGGCGTGCCAGCGAGGGGCAAGTTCATTAGTCAGGGGTCGCTTCCATCAAAGCACCATATGTCCAATCCTTTCCCGAGTCATTGTACCAACACGAGAAGTCAAGCTGTAAATACAAGCTGTTCTTCTCCGTAGAGAAAGGCTCATTAGGAATTAATCACCCCAATAAACCTCATCTCCATTTCTGGACGAGGATAAGTGCTAGTCTGTGAGGTCTCCCAAGCTGCAGCCCACAGAGCTGCCTTGGACTGTTCATGAACAAAGAGGCTCTGGTCTTGAAGGGGACCTCAGCAAAGACAAAACCTTACAGCCAACACTTCTCTGCACCCCAGGGAAGGGGCAAGAACTGCCAGACACAGAGGCGAAAAGGAAAATCATTCTCTTTTCATGCAGAAACTAAGGAATATCTGTGGCTAAATCTTCTATGAAGAAAGCCCACCAGCAATTCTTAACTTCAAGAGGAGGCACCCAGCTCTTTTCTCCCCCTCTTCTCAAAAATCTGGCAGTCAAATGCAGTGACAGCTCTTTGGAGCTTCATGCTATGGCTGCAAAAAGCTACTCAAGTCAGGGCTGCCAGACACTGGCAGTCTACTTTGGGTGTAAAGTCTTAGCCAAGAGACTGAACCCTCCACAGATAACCCTGTTCAACTCTACTCAAGGAAGGTGGTACTTGAATACGGTAGGAATCAAGACCCACTTCACGAACCAGGACACTGGAGGTAGAAGTCAAACCTCTTGGGTGTCCTGCTTGGCTGGAGGTGGTGGTTGGGTAGTGCCAGGCACCAGCAATAATGGAGACCTTACCAAAGAGATCCTCCTGGCTGTCTCCCGTCGCGGCTGTCCCGCCAGCAGTCATGCCCACAGAGGGGTGGAGAGGAGAAGCTTTCACGTTTGTGTGGAGTGGTGGCTCTTCCATCACTGCCCTCTGCGTAGGAGAGCTCCTGGTGAGAGCAGCAGCTCCCACCCACGGGGCACTACATGTGGGAGCCAGGAAAGGTGGGATTCTGGCAGCTGAGGGCCTTTCAGAGCTCTTGGGGGCTTCCGAAGGGACATCCAGGGTTGCGGGTCCCCCCATGGCTGTGGGGACCCAAGGCTCCAGCCGTGCAGCTCCTTCCACGGTATCCGGAGCCGGCGACTCGGTGTTTTGCCCAGCGTCTCCCCCGGCTGCAGCTGCCTCCACCAACACCCCTTCGCCCTCTCCTCTCCCCTCCGTTTTGCCATCTCCGAGGCTCCTTTCCAGCTCTGTTCCATCCTCCAGCAGATGGAACTCGCCCCCGTGAGCGCCTTCCTCCAGCCCCTGAGGCTGGCTGACCCCGCTGGAGATATCCATCTTGGAGATATCCCGGGCAGGAGCTGGCGTTGCATCGGAAAAGCTCACAGCTCCATGGTCTCTAAATATATAATACTGCCCTTTAAAGTGTTGGTATTTGCTGCCTAGGGAAGCAGCTCCGGACAGGAGCAGCACGTAGACCGCGGCGGCCTGCGCAGCAAAGATCACGGTGCCTCGGTTGTAGCAGGCGTGCACGACTCGGGTTTCAACACTGGACAAGACCCCTTGGAAAACCATCTTATCCTGGTTCCTGTCACAGCCTTCATCCGTCTGAAAGCCCTGGATGTAGATCAGGACGTGCTTGCGGGGGCCAGCCCGGATGGTCCAGTTGCACCACACGTTGGGTTGAGCGTCGCTGTGCAGCGGAGGGTAGAACAAGCCAAAGTCGCCCTGCAGGACAACGTGGCAGCTCCTCACGGGAAAATATTCCACTGCCCAGGGCGGTCCCAGCTCTGGCGAGGCAGGACAAAAGCAGAGAGGAGACACGGTCAGCAGTTGTTTCATGCACCAGGGAACAGATACCACTCCTAGGAGCAACACCATGATCACAGAGGATCATGGTTCAAATCGCTTCCTACCACAAGTCCTTGTAGTTCAGCCCCCACAGCCACATCTCCGCTGGGCAGCAGGGGATGATCCCCCTTCCCAGGAGCCTGGTCTGTCCCGGCCCACGTGGCCCCCGACGTGTCCACCCTGTCCACCTCGAGCCAGTGGCAGCTCTTGCTAAATGGGCACCACAGGAGCCCATCAGATGGTTCCACCCCCAACCAAGGTTTTGTGAAGACAACCCCTGTGTGGGAGCCTCCTGCCCAAGATACCACGCAGTAAAGACCTACCAGCGTGTTTGTGATGCTGTCCTCCTCCTGGCACCCATGGAGCTCGGGGCGCAGGGCTAGGGGGCAGAGACAGGGGCCCTGGCGGGAGCGATGGGGCCTCCTCTGGTGCAGGAGGAAGCCCCCTGCCGAGCTGCAGGTCAGGGAGCCGCTGCTGAAGGTCCCGGGTGGTGGGAGCTGGCGCTTGACCCCTCCAGCCGCTCTCGGCACCGTCTCCATCATCCAGCAGCAGCTTCCTCACACCGGGGCCCGCGAGGGGACCCCCAGAGTCCCCCCCTTGCCGAGCGCTACGGGCGGCAGAGGTCCACGTTGCAGCGGTGCTCGGTGGGGCTGACGGGGGCTCCCTCCCCTCCGCAGCTGCCCCGAGCTCCGGCGCTGGCGGCCCCGGGAAGCCCTCAGCGTTCGTGGTGAGCACAGCAGGAGGCTCCACCGGACCCGGCTCTCCTGCCAGGGGGAGGCCGGCGGAGCCCAGCCCCGCACGTGCAGGACCAGCCGTGGGACACGCCGGCACTGCTGACACGGGGGGCACGTGGCCACCGCGCGGGTCGGCGCTCCCGGGCTCTGCGGGTGCTGCTCGGAGGGCGCAGCTGCTCTGGGCGCTCGGCTGAGGTTGGCCTTCGGGGACAGCCCGTGATCCCGTAGGACGCAGCAGCTCTTCCACCTTGGAATCTTCCCCAAAGCTTCCCGGGGCGGGGAAACCCATGAGTGCTGTAGGCCGGAGGACAGTCGTTCTCAGCAGGGGTTCAGTCCTAGGCAAGGGCTCTGCAAAGCCTCTCCCGGGCAGCAGGGGCGCGCGGTCCTCACGGAGCAGCTCCCTGGGGAGGGCCAGGCTGGGCAGGAGGCTCTCGGCGGGAGCGCTCCCCTCTCCACCATCCGCACCGCTCCACGGGGGACACCCTTCCGTCTGCTCCGGCCCAACCGTGCTGAGCCCCAGGGACGCGGCAGCACCCACGTCCTCTGCTCCACGCGGAGAGGAGTCCCGCGGAGGCAGAGCCGGCTCCCGGCCTCCCGCGCGCGTTGCTGCGACACCCAGCCACGGCTCTCCCGGCTCCGTGGGCTGCGGGAACGGCCGCCGGCTCTCCCGGCCCGCGCCGAGGGGCCCCGGGAAAGGCTCCTCTCCCTGCAAGGCTCCCAGCAAGGGAGTTTCAGGAAGCGCCCGGCCCGAATCCTCCTCCCGCCCGCTCTCGACGACGCGGGCTCGCGCCGGCGCTTTTGGAGCGGCCGTTTCGGGGGGCAGACGCTCCGCGGGGGCCAGCCCGGCTTCCTCGTGCTGGAAGACGTAGTAGGTGCCGCGGAAGCGCGCGTCCCTGCAGCCCGGCACGTAGGTCTTGAGCAGCACGACGTGGACGGCTTGGGCCAAGGTGGCAAACACGTGAGTGCCCCGTCCCCAGCACGCGTAAACCGCGCTGTCCCCCGCCACGGAGGAGACCCCCTCGAAGAGGATTTTGTCCTCGTTCGTGTCGCAGGCCTCCTCGGCCGCGAAGCCCTGGATGTAGACGAGGATGTGCTGCCGGGAGCCCGCCCAGATGGTCCAGTTGCACCAGAAGCTCAGCGGGGAGCTGCTGCGGTACGCGGGGGGAGAGAAGTGCCCGTGCCTGTCGCGCAGGACGCGGTGGCAGCTCCTCATGGGGACGTACGCCCATACCCACGAGGGCTCCGACCCTGCAAGACACGAGGCCGCGAGTCTTCCCTCGCGCTCCGCTCCCCTGCAGGCCGAGCTAGGCCTCACTCCCAGGAGCAGCCCCCAAGCCTCCTCAGCTGCTCCTGGCCAGGGCTCCCCCCGGCACCACCGGACACAGGAGCAGCCTCCGGACACCTGCCCCGTGCGCGAGCGTCGCCTTCCCGCTCCAGCCTCCCCCCAGCGCGGCAGCAGCCCGGCTCGCCCGGCGCCGCTCCGGCCCGCAACGCCGGAGGGCAGAGCTGACACCCACACGAACCGTCCCGGCTCCCGGGGGCACCTCAGTGTGGGCACAACCTGCGGGCTCGTCTCCCAGAGCCTCGTGCACGGCTCAAAGGAGCCGGGATCACAGGAGCCGGGAGTCGCCTCCTGGGAGGCGGCTTGAGCCCCGGGATGGGGCAATTCACCCAGCAGAGACCCATGGCTGGAGTTACGGGGCAGAGATGCCTCAGAAGCCTTTTCCTGCCCAAACTCCTTGGTTTTGGTGGGAAATGCCTTCCCTTAGGCAGGCGGAACATAAAGATGGTTTTGGAGAACACTGTATCCGGCAGCTCGCGGGGCCCCGAGCCGGCCGCTCGCCCTGCAGGAGCGGAATTAAACACTCGGGCTCCGCTCCTGCTGCCCAGCGTAGCCGCTGGGCTCCGGTCTGGGGCTGCAGGCGCCGGCACCGCGGCCCCGGCGCCTCCCGGGCGCCATCCCCGGCCCCTTCTCCTCCCACAGGGAGGGCTCCCGCTCTCCGGCCCGGCTCCTCCTGCCCGGCAGCTCCCGCTCTCCGAGACCTCGGCCGGCGCGGGCAGAGCCTGGACACGAAGCTGCCGCTCACCTGGCCTGGCCGGCCGGCCGTCGCGGTGGGACCCGCACGCCTGCAAGAGAAGCGGCGCCGCTGCAGCTCCAAGCGGCTCCGGCGTCGCCCAGAGCGGCTCCTGGCGCCGCTGCAGCTCCAAGCGGCTCCGGCATCGCCCAGAGCGGCTCCTGGCCCCGCTGCAGCCCCGAGCAGCTCCGGCGTCGCCCAGAGCACTGAGCGGAGCCTGGCGGGAAGGGAGGGCGGCCCCAGCCCCACCCAGTGACCCCCAGCCCTGGGAATGGGACAGCTCCATGGGGGCACCCCAACCGGGACCCCCCAACCCGCCCCACTCCAGTGGGGACTTGGGCGCCCCAAGTTACTCACGAGCAGTTACTCACTATGAGCGAGTACTCAGCATTTACTCGCTGCAAACGGTTACTCAGCAGTTGCTCCCTACGAGCAGTTACTCGGCAGTTACTCACTGTGCGGGCAGAGCCCGGGGCCGGGAGCGGCGCCCACGGGGCCGGCGCCAGGGGCACCATCAGCAGCAGCAGGAGGGGCAGCAACGCGGGCAGAGGCGCCGGCCCCATGGCCAGGGCTGAGCGCAGACACACGACCGGACCCCGGCCCGGCTCCCTCCCCAAACGAGCCCCGCGTGGGGCCTCCCCAGCCCCCGGGAGCCAAGTGCCTGCAGCAGAGGGGCCAGGTGCTGCCGCAGCCTCTTATGAGGGGCCTCGCTCACAAGTGGCCCCAGTTACCCCGTGATGAGCAGCAAGGAGGCGGCTGGTGCTCGTTGGGGGCAGATGGGCCGGTTCCCCTGCTTGGAAACAGCCCCCTCGGCCCTGCCGCTTTCCCTCCAGGTCCCAGCCCTGCAAGTCTTCACAGCCGGGTGTGACGCGGCCACCCAGACCTGAACGGGGCAGCGCTGGTGGTGACCGCGACGTTTGCTGGCAGCAGAGCCCACAAGATAAATAAGTGAATAAATGACTGCAAAATGAAAGGTGGTGCGTGTGAGGGTTTTCATGGCAGCACCGCAAGCAGCTGCCGCTTGGGGCCGTGGATTCCCCCGGTGCAGCAGGGAACACGGGATGAAGCTCCCCCCGTCTCCGCTTCCGAGTGAACTGGGGCTCCCCGAAGGCCTCCAGACTTGCAGCACCCGCTGGGACGGGAGCTCTTGTATCTTGTCTCTTTTCCTCTCCCCTGCGTTTCCCTCCACTTCTCCCTTCCCTCTCCTCTCCCTGCTGACCTGCACGTCGCGCTCTGGGGGCGGCATCACCTGCCCCCCTCACACAAACGGCCCAGGCTCCGATAGCCAAAAAACTCCATTAATTAAACGGACCCTTTTCTGGCTGAGAAGCTGCGAGGCGCTGAGCCCACAGCGCCGCTCCGGGGGCCGTGCAGCGGGAAGGGCTGATTTGGGGCCCTTTTAGAACGTATCTCGCTCCCCAAAAACATAAGAATAATAATAAAAAAGGGTGCACGGAACCGAGCTGTGTTAATTCAAGCAGATTGGCGGGCACGGTCCCCAAAACCGCCCTGTTTTCAGCTACATATAATGGACACTGAAAGGCCGAGAGGGAAGCGGTGGAGCTGCTGCCTGTGCATGGGGCTGGTGGGAATGGGAATGGGAATGGGAATGGGAATGGGAACGGGAATGGGCCCCGAAAGAGCCCCCAGGGAAGGCAGCAAAGAAAAGCGCCAGCGGCTGCCGGGAAGCGGCTAAAAGGCCAAAAATAAAGAAAATCAGAGCAAAACCCAACAGCTTTTTAAGGCGTTGTGCCCTGCTTCCTGCGCTCGCCGCAGGTCTCGGCAGCGGGGGGAAATCGGGGTAAAAATAAATCGAGGAGTCACCGGCTGAGACCAGAGGGACTCGCTGCAGCCACCGGGGGGTCTCCAGCCCCCCGGCCCTTCTCTTCGTGCCCATCACCTTCTTTTTCCTCTTCCTCCAAGGACACGGGGAGTTTTACCAAAATTTTCAACTCTTAATGCACATATAACCTCTCCCGAGTCCAGGTCAGGCTAGATATTGTATAAAAAGCCAAATGCAGGTGCTGGGCTAGTCCCGACACATCAAAAGTTCTTTTAAAAGGGGAGAAATGCCGGGAACTTGAAGGAGGGGCAGCTGGAGGGCTCGAGTGGGGAATCAGAGCAGCGCTACTGCGTTTAAGCCTCCAAACAATTGAGTATAACTGAAAATATGAGTGTAAAACGGGAATACTGAATAGGGACTGTGTTCCTCCTGGGCGCTGCCTCGCGCGCATCCGGTGCCTTGTTCGTGCACATTTTTCTGGCACCTTCGTGCACGTTTTTCGTGCTCTTTCAGGACCGTTTCTGACGTGCAGCTCGAGGAGAAGGCAGGAGGCTGGCCAGGAGAAGCGGGCAGTCGCCAGCCACAGAGCAGCCCCCGCGGACCGGACCGGCCGCACGCTGCGGGAAGAAAGGGAGGAAAACGGGAAGTGTCGCCAAGGAAGAGGCGAGTTGGAACCCGGAGCTGCCCCGGAGCAGCGATACAAGAAAACATAAACATCAACATGAGAAAAAATGAGCTTTGATGCAAGAAACAAACACTGGGCCAGGCGCCGGCCCCTCTGAGCAAGCTCTACCTTCCCCTGGGCAGCTGGGAACTAGGGAGCAAGTGAAACGTCATGGGCTGGATCGGACACCCTCTCCCATTCCCTGTCCTGCAGAAGCCCTGGAAGTTCAGGGCTGCCCATGGAAGCTCATGGAGGCTCAAGGTTGCCCATGGAAGCTCATGGAGGCTCAAGGTTGCCCATGGAGGCTCAAGGTTGCCCATGGAGGCTCATGGCTGCCCATGGAGGCTCAAGGTTCCCCATGCAGGCTCAAGGCTGCCCATGGAGACTCAAGGCTGCCCATGGAAGCTCAAGGTTGCCCATGGAGGCTCAAGGTTGCCCATGGAAGCTCATGGCTGCCCATGGAAGCTCAAGGCTGCCCACGGAGGCTCATGGCTGCCCATGGCCGCTGGACTCTCCGCTGGACGAGCTGGCCGGATGGCCAGGCCCAGGGAATGGTGGGGCCTGGATCCAGCTGGTGACCGGTCTCGCGCGGTGCTGCTCAGGGCTCAGTTGGGCCCGTCCTCTTCAATGTCTTTACTGACGACCTAAGCGCAGCCTCGGCCAGTCTGCAGGTGACACCAAGCTGGGAGGAAGAGCCCAGCTGCTCGAGGGGAGGAAGGCCCTGCAGAGGGATTTTATTCCTCTCCATTTTTTTCATTTTTTTTTTCTCCAAATTCAAAAATAACAATTACCTTTATTTAACACGTTACACATCCCACAGATTCAGAATGCAGAGGGGTCTGGGCGGGCTGGCTGGGCCGAGGCCACCACGTGAGGTTCAGCTGTATCAACAGCAGTGACAAGTGGCCCAGGTGGCCAAGGGCCCCCTGGCTGCCATCAGGGACACGTGGCCAGCAGGACCAGGGAAGGGACCGTCCCCCCGTGCTTGGTGCCGAGGCTGCCCCTTGAACCCGCGTTCAGTCTGGGGCCCCTCACTATCCCAAAGGACACCGAGGTGCTGGAATATGTCCAAAGAAGGACAACGAAGCTGCCCGGGGCGGTGCTGGAGTCACCGTCCCTGGCAGCGTTCAAGACATGTGTAGATGGGGCACTTAGGGACATGGGTTAGCAGGATGGGGCTGCAGGACCTTGGTGGGACTGGATGATCTTGAAGGTCTCTTCCAGCTGTGATGACTCTATGATTCCAAACAGCTGCCCTTGCTGCCTCCAAAGTTCTTGTCTTCCCCCAGGAAAACACTGCAACCAATTCATTAATTTCTATGTCTTTATAGACACATTCCCTCAACCTGCGTGTGGCAAGAGCTCCTTCTAACCATCTTCCAAGGGCTCCTTCTAGTGTCCTGGAAGGGTCTGCAGTGTCTTCAGCTGAGATTTTTCTCCCCTGTCGTTTGTATGCTGGAGCCAACGCAGATGTCACAAGGTGTGGTTAGGTTTTAGCCGCTGAAGACGCAGTTTGTGATTTACAGAAGAAAACTCACCTGAAATCCCAAGTTCCAGCTGCCGGAGCAGGAGGCATCGCAGCGTTCCCGGCCACCAAGCCAAGCGCACAGGTCTCTTGGTGACGCTGCCTTCACTCCAAGCAGGAGAGCGCTGACTTGTCCCCGTGGGAGCCCGGTCAACGTTCCTCCTTCGGCCCCTCTCCCCAGACCACACGCGAGTTTGTGCTGCGGTCCCCGGCTGAAGCCCTTCCCAAGCTCTTCCCAGTGATCCCAGCTCTCCACAGGGAGATGGGATTTTTTTGGGCGTCAAGAATCCTCTTAGGACCAGACCAAGCAAGCGCTGCCTTTCACTGAGGTCTACAGAAAATCAAAGCAGTTTGGAGATGGCAGCGAGGAGAGAAGAGACACCCAGGAGAAGCCTCTTGGCCATTTAAGCGGAGACACAAAGGGCAGAAGAACAAGGACGTCGGCAGAAATGGTCCATGCAGGAAAAACAAGGTCCTTCCCCTCCAGTGTCATCGTATGTGCGCTAAGCAGAGGTCGTTTTCCAAGGCTGACATTTCCCCCTCCCAACACCCTGCTCCCGAGGCTCCTGCTCCCGAGCTCTGCGGGAAGGTTGTTCCCGAACGCGCTGCCCTGGGAACAGCCGCTCCCCAGTCTGTCAGCATCCAACCCAGCACCAAGCACTGCGGGAAATACTTAAATCACATTTTATTTCCTTTTTTTTTCAAATTCAAAAATAACAATTACTTTTATTTAACATGTTACACGTCTCACAGATTTAAAATATCATGCTCTATTTAAATATCTGAGTGACAACACTATACAAATAAAATGTTCCACAAAATATATTTAAGAAAATGTTTTGGTCTTTAATCTGAACAATAAATAGACAGGCACTTCTACATATACAAAGGAAGCAATCACTATTTAGAATAACTCTTAAGCAAGATGTGGAAAACAGGAAAATAAATCTGAGTTTTGAGAACATGTTTAACCTACATGAGACATCATGCAACTGCAAAGACCGTTTCCAAACCCGAAACTTGCAGGATCTGCACAATTCTGGCTTTGCCACCACTTTAGAGGAGAGCTCCCGGCCGTGCCCTGGGGAGCAGGGGGCAATGTCAGTTATTAAACCAGCCCAAAGCAAAATCTCTTCTTTCCCCTTATATCTTCAGCTCTTATCTTTTATAGGGCGGTTGAAACTGTATTATACTTTATTTTCCTAGTGCAAAAAAGAAATAGAAGCATCATCCAATAAATCCTTTTAGGGGAGATCCTTGGGACACTGGCACGCTTTGCACAACTGAGCACTGGCACAGGAGAAAATACTGGTCGGGGTGCAAAAGGACCAAAACCCATACACTTAAAAAAAAAAAAAATTAAATTAAAAGAAAACAAGAAGCCACCTGCAATTTCCAGTGGCACTTCACTCACCCCCAAGCAAATGTTACAAAGGAAAAAACCAGCTCCCACCATCACAATTACTGAACCTGTAGTAGGCAATTCCTGCTTCCAGTCTAGCTAACCAATCAAGGGCCACTAGTTACCTCTTTGAAATTTTCTTTTTTTTTTTTTCTTTTATAATTTAGGCAAATATTGAAACATAATGACCACTAGAACAGTGGAAAATAATCAGGACCAAGTCTTCATGCCATCCCCTCAGCTTTCAGTATTATTCTCACTTCCAGAAGCCCTGGAAAAACTTTTCAGGACAAAAAAGCTGAAAATTAAGTGGTGCTTCAGAGGTTCACCAAGGCAGACCCGAACTTGGAAAGTTATTTGGACTTAGAACACTTACACACATTACTTCAACAATTTAGGTGTGGATCTTGCAAGCGTGTCCAGATCTTTATCATTTCTTGAGGTTTTCTACTATGAACCAGCATTAAGTTTGTGTAGGAACATATGTTATTTCGGTATTTCTCTTCGATATCAAACGTTTTGAAGCCTTTGTGTTTTTCCGGAGCAAGGCCCAGCTTCTGAAGGCACATTCCAGTATAAACGTCATCGATAGGATACAGGAGCACCTGGTCAGATGCGTTATTCAGTCTCAGTGCTAGATCACCCGAGTACAGAAACCCACCACCGCCTGCGTAGGGAGGATACGAACCTTCATAAACACTTTCTGGGATGTAGTACTTCAATTTTTTTTCTCTGTGAGGTCCAGCATCTTTGATCACATCACCTATAAACAAGTCTTTGGCTTTCTCCTTTGATAAGCTCTTCAAGTAATCCAGGATCTGATGGGTATTCACAAAAACATCATCATCCCCCTTAAAAATAAACTGGACGTCTGCGCAGCTGCTGCTGACCCATTTGAGAAACAGCACCTCTTTCAGAGTTAAATTGAAGAAAGTGTCTCTGTAGTTCCAGAGGAGAATGTCTTGGTGGGTCTGACTCTCAAATTTTATCATGTCTGAAAGATCAGGAAAATTATCTTCGGGTGGGGTCTGCCCAAGCAAGAAGACCCTTCTGACCGTTACATCCCCCGACTGTATTTCCCTGCCCCAGGACTCCCGGATCGCCTGCCTCCTGTCGAAGTGTGGCGTCAGGGACTTGATAGCCAGCAGCAGAAAGGGTTTGTGTTTGCACTTGTTCGGCTGATCCATCAGCAACGAGTAATTTCTGCACCTCAGATACAGCAGGAAATCTTTAAATCTTTCGGGTAAGTTTGCAAAGTCACTGACCTCCGACGTGACCCACGGGTCGGGCTCACAGGAGCTGAGAACGCTGGAGTTAGCGATCAAGTTCTCTTCCACCGTCATATTGGAAAGCATGGACAGAATAGGGTTGTAGAGCAGCTCCAGCTTCTGCTGCTGCTTATTCCAGTAAGCTTTGTGAGGGGTGTACTTCCTCCAGAACTTGCTGTGTGGTATGATGACGCGTCCTTTGGCATTCTTCTCCTGGCTGCCACTCTTGGAAACTTCCACAATCACATAGATGAAAATGTTTACCATCATCAGAATTCCCAGCAGCTTTAGTCTTCTGCGTCCAACACTCATTTCTCATACCTGGAAAGAATGGGAAAAAAAAAAAGAGATTTGTGGATTTCTTCCTGGCGAGTTGATTTCAGAAAACTGCAGACTGCTTTTGGGCAAAGATGTGTGAGTTAGTAGCATGAATTCACAGGCTACCTGCATCAGAAATGTGAAAACTAATGTCTCGCACACATGCACACGTACAGCTTAGTATGGGAGTGGGTTTCATCACCAAACAAGAGAATAACAAGCAGGTAAAAATTCCATTTGCTGCTTGGGAATTTTAGGGAGCATTCCACACTGCATCCAAATTTGTAAGCAGCTTCTGATCCTCATTCATGTTTACTGGAATTATTTGATTGTGTAAGAGTTAGAATCTGAGCACTCAGCATGCTGAAGAGGTTAGAGAAACTTTTTTTGCACTAGTGAGGAGAGCTTAAGGATAGAGCACGAATTGCTATACAATAAAGGTCACTTGAGTGCAAATGAATTTTCAAGCTTTAGACGTGTTCTCTTATACCTTCAAACTACAAAAGAGTCGGAGCTGATTTTTAGAGCACAGTTTGTCCATCTCATTTGCTGAGGGAAGGAGAAAGGCTGACAAAACCCACCAGCTGCAACACTCAGGTATTCAGATCTCTGCAGAGAGGAGAAAACATGAATGTTGAGTTTTTCTCCAGCTAAAAAAGGAAATGAATGGCAGCAGAATATGCAATTACTTCTAGGAAAAGAACAATGAAAACCAAGAAGGAGAAGTTTCCTAGATGCAAGGCCAGGAAGCGTGTGACACGATCACAGCAGAGGCTGCTACACTGGGACCCGGCCCCAGTTCCTGCTGGGGTAAAAGGAGGATCAAATTCTCCTCCTTCCACCGCTGTCAGACCAAGGGCCTCAGCATGAGGGGCAACGGAAAGGCAGATTTCGATGAATGAGGGGTCAAACTACTGGATAAGAGGGCTAGAGAATCGGTATATAAGCCACACAAAATCTACAAAGTCATTCCAAAGCTGGAAAACAGATGACAACAACTATACATATAATATATATTAGAACAAGTAAAAAAAAAAGTTAGAAAAACTACATTTGTCAGATGTGAAACTTGCAGTTAAAGGAGCTTTCATTCACTGCAAGTGCAAATGATCTTAGGAAGATCAGACAAACCTAATGAAGCAGAGATTCGTAGGGGCTATTAAACAGAATAAAACAGTTGCAAACACCAACTCCAAGGTCCCCAGGCCACAGGGCAGCGCCGGGCGGGAAGGTGGACTGCACAAGTCTGCTGGGTGCCCTCATCTGGGTGCTTATTTCCAGCCATCGCCTCCCAGATGTGGCAAGAGCCTGGGCTAGACAGCCCTTTGGTCTGATCTAGTTTAACTAGTCTTCCCTTTACTCCTCAGCAGGCGAAACACAGAATTTGCTAAGAAAGAAGCCAGGAAATAGACAGTAATGTGTTTTTCCCCTAGCCTTTTCTTTTGATCAGTGGGTTCTCGTTGAACCCCGAAGGGAAGCATTACAAACAGGTAAACAGAAAAATCATGGCCAAAAAAATACATAGAGGAAGACTCCTTCTCTGCCTTCCTCTGGCCTCCTGCTACATACGCTTAGCTCCTCTATGCTCAGACCAACTTTAGGTCAAGCCCTGCTCCCCAGCAGCCAGCAAGGCTGCAGCTGAAGTGTAAAGCTGCTCTCTTGCAGAGCTCTGTGTCTTGCCAGTGTCCCCGTTGAGCGAACCAGCTGCTGGAAGGCACTGGCTGCCTGCACAGACACGGGCCTGCAAGGAACGCCATCCCCCTCTTTCAATCACTGCAACAGCATCCACCAAAAGCGTAGAAAAAGCATTTCCTAAACATAAACTCCACCAAAGTCTGATGAAAAGAATAAAAAGGACAGACAGAGTAAGGAAACACATTTCTTTTCTCCAATGCCAATAGAGCTAGGTAACAGATGAAGATAACATCTCAGAGAAAGCCTATTAGTCCTTTGAAACTTCTCTGGGCTGAGTGAAAAGCCCCAGTATTCAGCAGTTAAAAATGCCTCCTGTCACACAGCCCCTTCGCTTGCTTCTCACGTATTAACGCACACAGGCGGCCGTTCCCACACGTTGCTCTTTCCTCCTTTCCCCTTCGGCAGACGCACCGATCCCTGCAAGCAGCTTCCCTGCAACCTGCACAGCACTTGTAGTTCCCAGCACTGCGTTTCCTCGCAGCGTCCCCGATGTTTCTATCGCATTTCTCAGGAGAACAACAAAACACCCGGGATTTAACCAAGGATCCCAGCAGCCCTGGGACAGTCGCAGCAGCCAGTCCCTCTACTGACAGAAAACACACACACACACACACACACACACACACACACACACACACACACACAGAGGACTGTCAGAGCACTCAATGTCTTTTCAGAAGCCCATTTTCTTCTTACATCTTTCACATGGAGCACGATGCAGCTCTTCTATTGACACCAACTCCTAAGCAAAGGGCATCTGGCACCTCCCTGCATCCTCTTTTGGATGCTCGACCAGGTTTCCATGACTTAACTGAAGTCTTCTGAGTCACTAGTCTTTCAAGCTAAGCATTTAAGCTCCATCAGCACAAGATCTTCCTTTACCTCCTTGTCATTCTGAAGGCCTGGCAGCTCCCACAGCACCAGGACAGGGATCCCAGAGGAAAGGCTCCCTTCACTGCTCCACTTGGTAGATGGTTTCGCCAACAAGAGCCAGCCTGGCAAGAACAAAGTGCCTCCAACAATCAAACACGGTCAGTGCTACCGGTCCCACATATACTCACTTCAGATATGAATTTTCAGTGGCGTTCTCTAAAGGAGTATCCACTAATACCAATAAAATTAATATTTCTGAGAAAAAAAAAATAGGTAGCATTCAGTATGAACACAAACAACATGTTTTTTTAAGACCTGACCACTCTTATACAACAATTCATGACAACCTCATCTGACATTTATGTTATATAATTACAAACTATCAACATGTACTTTAACAGTGTTATATCAATACAATATAATTTTCAAAGAAAATGGTGACTTTTTTTCTAAACTAGACAAAGACTTCGAACACTTATTTGCAGAATTAGACCGAGATTCCCAAACTAGAAGCAATGTATTCAGTGATAGACTAATGCAAGAGATTTCAGAAGAGCTTCTTCTATGAATAGACAGAAATAAAGACAGAATAGTCACTGACAGGATGCCAATTAGCTCCATTAATGTGAAATTGCCCAAGTTTAAATCACAAAGCTCACCAGCTGAGTACTCATTACAGGCTTTTCTTTGCCTAAAAACCCCAAACAAACCAACAAACACCCCAGCCACAGTCCAGTCTCCAGACAACTTGCTTCCCATCTGCTCTGCTCACACTGACTGCAGTGACTGACCAAAGGCCAACGTGGTGGAAATTTTCTGTCCTGGGCAGCTTGCCAAGGAGCAGTGTCGTAGAGTACAAGACAGGGCCCATTTCCCACCCACAACTTAGAGGCTGCAATCCGGACACATCACAACCACCTTCTCCTATTCCAGTAATAGCCTCTTCTCCCCTTGGACTGCGGAGAGCAGAGTATCAGCTAGGGAAGCCCAGAAGAAATTAAATACGACCAATTCATACCTACTTATTGTACATTGTTACATAGTTTTGTTGAGGTTTAATTTGTCCATATGGTCACATTTTTGCTTACTCACATAATGAGTTTTGAGCTGTGTAGTTATGAAATTGTTAGGCATTCATTTCATGCATACAAAATCCATCATTTCTTACCAAGTCTTCAGCACGTGTCCATATGGCTAGAACAAAGTGTTAACATTAATCACGCTCTGGACAAACCACAGGTCTGCTAAAAATGCAAGAATAGGATGTGCGTATTCATATACGTGTGAGATTTATGTCTTTTTTGGTTCCACTCTATTCTCTCACTTCAGAGTAGGCAAGAACTAAGGTATTGGTAAAAAGAAACGAATTTACAGAGTCACAAGGGAAGCTCCGGGAACAAGAGATGGAGAGAAAAGACAAGGCAGCAGAACATGGGAAGAAACACAGCTTCACTGTGTACCAGGCAGTAATCAATAAAACAAGAGAAAAAAGACACAACAGAAGCAGAAAGAAAGGGAACAAGAAAAAAAAAAAAGGTATTACAAAGAAATGATGAGCTACAAGAAGATCCCAGGCACCCAAAAAGTCCAAATAATGTTAATGTCAAATAGCCACAACATTGTATTTGCCAAATAAGGGGTATTCTTTTATGCTTTATCTCAAGGGCAAATATATTCTAAAAACCTGTAGGGATTCTGTTTAGCAGCCCAGAGGAGCAGGCATAAAACTAGCAGTCTCACTCCAGGCAGTAGTTAGGCTACTACAAAAAAACAAACAACAAAAAAACCCCACAAACTTCCATGTTAGGTTGTAATCAAGCAGAGTCAGTTTGTGTTTGCCTGCAATAATGCAAGTGGTCTCAGCTAAATTAAACACGGATTGGAAAAGCTAAGTCAAAAGAGAATGAGTAAGTTTTTCTTTTCTCCAACTTCTCTTTGGATGCTGTGCATTTCACGACGACTCACCAGCTTCTGCTGTGGTCTCGGCCCACTCCTGCCTGCCCCAGCACCTCGAAACGTGCAGTTTGGTCGCACAAGAGTTCAGCCTGGACTGAGCAGAATGGTTCCGAGTTCAAAAGCACCTCAAAAGCCAGAGGTCTTGCTAACGGCAGGCTCAAGAAAACACACTCAGCTTCTCTGGTTCGATCAGTTCGCACTTTGGATATCCAATGGTAACTTCCAATAACTCGTAGCACTCTTGTTGTCTTCCAAATAGAGGAAAATTCAGAACTTCATAGAAATTCTGTCTTAACATTCATTCAAGTGAAAAGTAAAAGACACTCTAAAAGACACATTTGTAGTCCAGTGAGTGCTACCCTATATATTTAGGCCCAAGAGGAATTTTAAAGATCTGAAATGTCCTTCAACACCCAGATTTCAGCAGATCCTGGACACTGGCTAATGGTGCAGCTTGGCTAACGGTGCAGTTTGTCTTTTCTATAGTTTTAGAGCAAGACACTCCTGCATTTCAACTGGAGAAGCTCCTACAAATGGTAAATCCTCTCAAGGCAGAGCAGGGAAGTTCCAGGAAATAAGCTCAATCAAGATACATCTGCACCCACGTGAAGTGCTAACGTGCTCTAAGAAGTTGCACTACAACTTTCCCCTTGCAAGAAAGGTCTCCCTCCATACGCCACTTAATCCAATATACTACACAAACCCTTCAAAAAATAATTTTTCTTTAAAGATTGGTATACTTAAAGAAGACTAAATGATCTAATCAACATCTATTATTCAGTCCAGTAGTTAAATAACTGACTTAAAAAAAAAACAAAAACCGACTTTAAAATGCTGTAGTGTCATCCTTACAAGGCCATGGATTCAGTTGTCAACGTTAGGCCTGCAGACCTCTTGCAACAGCCTAAACTTTTGCTATCAGACAAGGAGAAGTTATGGCCACACGCAGAAGAGCAGAAACCTTTCTAAATGTTGACCTACTTCATCAGGCACTAAAGTAAAAGCAGGTTCATATGTTAACAACTCCCTTCTTGCTGGTTCCTGCAGCTGCTAGTGTCTCACAAAGGCAACGTTTCACAAAGCCTGCTTTGGTTGTGTGTGCATTTACTACCTCCTAAAGTGAAAAATGTTCCTGTAAAAAACATCCCAGGAGGGTTATTAGCATGATATATAGATCTGAGGAATGCAAAAGCATGTAACTTTTGAAATATGACTGATAAAAACTGACACTTATTTGATAAAGTGACTTAAAATGCATGTCATTTTCTTTAAATACAAGTGTAGAATTGTAGCTCACAGCCCAGCTTTGTGAAATACAGAGGGCTTGCAGAAAATAAGCCTCGCTCAGCTACAGAGCAGGCAAATCCTCCTCTATACTTGTAGAAAATGACCATGGTGTGGCAGTGTGCAAGCACATGCAAAATGGCTTCATTACAACATGTAAGTGCCAACTGTTTCCCTTTTTACTAAGGGCGACTGCTGAGTTTAATCATTATCTAAAATGCATTTGGCTCTCCCTAACTTCATGCTATTGTAATCTCTCACCTAGACAACAGGCTCAAAATATTCTAGGAAAGGGCCTCTAAATAAATGTAAAGTGTATTTGTGTACACACACAGTTACCAAGGGGAGACACAGATGATAAAACAATCCCGTGCCCACATTACAGTTTTGAAGCGAGAGCACGAGGCAAGACTCCACTTGCAGCCTCTCGATCTCAGTCCACGTCACGGCCCCAGCCGAGCGCAGGGAACACATCCCAACAAGGTTCTGCTGTAGAGGAAGAAAAGCTGAGTGTGCTCCAGCACCAAGACTCCAGGGACAGTCACGGAGAGGCAACTATCATTAGGTAGGAGCACCAGTTTAGCTCGTCAGCAGACAGCCACGTTGTCCTTCGACGCTGACTCCTCTAGCTGCAATGCAGACAGACTCTGCAGATATCTCGAGGGATCTCTGAGCAATACAAATATTTAAATTTCTCAGCCTACTTCTTCCTAATATCAGCAGGTTTATGCTCTGCAGTGTCTTGCTTCTCTGAGCAATCAGATAACAGTGCTTAATGGCATTGCTTGAAGCAGTTGTGCTAAGGCAAAACTTGAAGTTAACTTGTCAGCAGCAGCCACAAAAAGCTGGGGAAATCCCTGCCACATTAACGACTATGAGCATATAATGAGGATCCCAAATAATACCAGTGAAGAGGAAGAGTGCTGACGGATGTCAGCTTCTGATGGCTGTGATAAGGCTTCATCCTGCCATTGCCAAAATCTAAGATCTAACTATCTGAACACCCAAGTTTAATGGAGTAAGCTCTATTATTATTATTATTACTTCCGTCACTACTTTGATTAGCTCCATCTGCTTCTCTCGCTCGAGTTCTCCAAGTGGGAAAGGGGAGAGTCAGCTTTTCAGACACACGTTTGAAACCACAAAACGGATGTTTTGTTAACTTCATACTGCTGCTTACAAATGTTTCGGCAACATGCACAAAGTTTGCCCCAAGGTACTTCACAAAATAATCCCCAGAATAACTCACAACAAAGCTTCTCAGCTTCAGTAAAAACAATTTCTGCAAAATTCCCTCCAAAATGATACTTACATCTTGCGATGCAAGAGACATCACAAAATTTTTATGGCCTCCCACTCAAGACTTCCAATCCTGAAGCAAACCAGTTCAGCCACAAAGTTTTCCCACTGCTTTAAAAATTAAAACAAGCATTAAATAAAAGTAAAAAAATCAAACCTTAACTCTGTCTATATTAAAGGGTCCACGTTTTTAGATATTTAAATACCTCGCACCTAGCGAATTCAATGCAAATAAGGCCTAAAGGCTAAAAATCTAATCCTTGGATCTGCTGAGCAAATAATTAGTTCATATTTGAATTGCTTTGCATGTCCTAAAGCAGTTCACGATATATGCATGAGAAACTTTGTGGTTGTGCTAAAACTCATTCTGTAAACTCAGCCCCAGGCCAAGTTTACATGCCTTTTTCTTTACTGGTATAAATTCTTTTTTCTCATTACATATTTTTATACAAGGATAAAAAAAAAAAAAAAAAAAAAAAAAAAAAAAAAAAAAAAAAAAAAGCAAAACTTCTTCACATCACACTTGCTTACTGAAATTTAAACCACAGAGCATCCCTAACAACTGATAAATAGTATTACAGTTCTAATGTGCTATACTCATATCCATACTACAGATCTGTAGAGCACCACTGCATGTCCAAAACACAACACATTCAAATTCTCTTTTCTAAGAACAAAAGTGTTTTTCTCTAGAACCGAATTTTTTACCTGTAAGCAGCAAGGTCGTAACTTGCTATAAAGCCTAACATTAAAGTTATATTGCCACAAGCCTTCTAGTACTGAGGTTTAAAGCAACTTGTTTTTCTTGATCCAACATATAAAAGTGACCTAAAAGTGAAGTCAGTTCAGGCTCTGCAGCACGTGACATTGCCACATGCTTGCTAAGATTAACTCAAAGCTGTCTGCGTATACCAAGTTCTGTTTTCAAGCAACTTTGAGAAGGTTTTGGCTTTAAAAGGAAGTTTAGGCTACCACTGAAGCAGAGAAGCTCTTCTCTGGAGAAAGTCAGCTGCCATCTGTAACAGCAGCTACAGGTGGGGTATGTCCCAGGGCATTTTAAACCAGTTTCAGTCACGGTTGACACACTCTTGTAATTTACTCCTTCCTGCACAAAGTGCAGAGCCCGTCCCTCCCTTGCACCGACCTTGCTGTGCCAAATCAATTCGGGGAGCTAAAGAGGCAGAAAACCAAATGATGAAGCAGCCGGGAGCCTTCAGGCTGCCCAGGCCACCAGATTTGCTTGCACAAAGCCCAGCACCAGCGCAGCAGGAGGCAGGCGCATGTGGCAGGGGCACGGCACACCCTATTTTAAGTCAGCTCAAGGTTTCATTTTTACTCATTTTGCTTCCACCTTCAATCTACCCCTGAGGGGCGGCTCCCTTAGCCCTAAAACAAGGCAGACCCAGAGGTACAAATCTGGTGCTCCGGTGCTTTTTGTAACCAAACCAGCTGCTGAACCAGCGTGACTCACTTCAGAGCAGCCACTGCTTCGTTATCTTCCTGTAACTACTAGAAAGCCATAGTAGGGCATAACGAACCATCTTCCTGCTGGTTTTTGCACGAAGCAATTGAGCATAATTCTCAGTGTAATCAGCAAGATCACGCATTTTCCCAGCTTTATGTCAGGAAACTATGTTCAAACAGCCTTTATGTCGGCACAGACCACACTATTCACAGTCAGAAGGTGACTTCTGCTCTGTTTTCTTGGCCCTGCTGGCTGCCAGACATAAACCACCGGAGAAAAACTGTTTCACCAGCAAGGAGGCTGCACCTTAGGCATTATTGCTCCCCGCTGACCAGTCTGCTCTTGGTTTTGACTGTTTTCCGACCAACGTGACTTTGTGCTTTGCAGCCAGGTGATGATGGCATGAGCAGCTGCACTGAAATCCTCAGCCGTTTCACACCACACTTTGCTGTCCATGCAAGCACGATGGCTGGTAATCAAAAGTCAATTCAAGCCAAACGAGGAAGGCACCTTTTCGGGTCAGTACTTGCAAACTTTCTCCTCCATTTGCAGTATCCAATACATTTAAGGAAGCAATAGCTACTTTTAAAAATGCAAATATGTGAGAAGATTTTCATCTCTAACCGGCCTTGGTTTCAATACAGAAACGATACAAAGAGGCAGGTTTGTCATTCTGAATAATTCATTTGAAGTTGAGAAAAATCAGTAGCGTTCCAAAGTTGGGATGTTCTTCACTGCCCTCCTGCAGTCTAGCAAAACATGAAGCCTAAGAAAAACAGAGTATTTTTCTCCAACAGTTTTAGGCAGCTAAAGACGCATATAAGTATCCTGAGGATTTTGCAAAGGAGCTATAAGCAAGTTAGGCAACTAACTCCCATTATGTTAATGGCAGATAAGCACGTAACCTGATTACAGACTTCTAAATCCCAACAGGAACTTCCTTTGGTATTGGGTGCCCGTGTATCAATGCCAGCTATTCACTGCATCTCGGAGTGGAGTAATCAATTTTAAGCTGTTCTACATGCCTTTTAATTTAACGCTTGTTTCTATTCAAACGCAAACCAGTAACTTTCAATAAGCAGCTCTCCACCTCCAAGACTGCTCCTCATTGCCATTTTCTATCTGATTAAAAAAAAAAAAGGAGTTTTCAAACAAGGGGAGAAGGTATCAAATTCCAGGCGCAGCCCTGCCACGGGGCAGCAGCAACGTTCCTTAGGCTGGATTGAGAAATCCCACCGTTTCCCAGCCCGTGAATCACGGTATTTGCATAGCTCTGTATTATGCTGCACACAGGCCAGAAGACAAGCCAACAAGGAGGTTATTTCTCAACCCAGCGGCTCCTCCGCGCGGTTCCCAGGCCGCTTCCTGGGGGAGCCTGCACACAAACCCACGTGCGGGCTCCGAGGCCGGGCCCGCGGCCCCGCACGTGACTCCTTCCCGTGCTCCCGCTCGGAGCCTCCGGCGCGGGGCAGGAAGCGGCTCCGGAGCC
>JAVCKT010016554.1:0-18422 GCA_032273925.1 Rhynchotus rufescens
ACTGGCAAAAAAAAAAAAAAAAAAAAAAAACACAGCACGTTACATCACTCTTCCAGTGTTGTACTGCGTCTCCTGAATTCACCTTCCTGTGTGACATTGATGAGATGGGATTTTTTTCCCTTCCAGAAAAGAGAAATCATCTGCATCTACTTACACTTTAGTAATTCCACATTCTTTAGGACCAGTATTTCAGCTAAAGCCTTCAGGGTTATTGGTCATAATTGGCCTCTGGTCAAATTGGCCTCTGGTCATAATTCATGAGGTGCTTTGGAGGGGATTGCACCAGCAGCAAAAACTGCTCATAACGTGAGTTGTTCCTGTCCTGCTCCTCTTCAGACTCCTCTTGTGTCCTGTGAAGTCTGGGAACTTCTGCTCTGCTGTCGCTTAGTTTGTGTTACGCTGCAATTGCTGCACGTGGGGAGATGACGACACCATCGTCCCCAAACTCCAGCGTCACTTCCTACAGGCACCTATAGAAAGACTTGGTACCTAAATACACGGACTAACACTTAAGAGTTCCACTGTGTTCCTCAGCGGGAGTTTTCAGGGACTTGGGGTAGTTGAATCCCTTTAATGGGGACTGACTTTTGTGGAAACTGTTCCTGCTGAGCTCAAGTCAAAACGACAGCATCTTACTCCATCAGGAAAGTTCTTTATGTTACATTAGGTAGAAGGATATATTCTTATGATTACCAGAGGGATCATGCTCTGTCAGCAAACTGTTGTTGCAATTTGTCCTTAACACATCTTTAGAAAACAGCATCCCTTTTAAGCCAGCACAAAAGAGCACTCAATGATGTTTCTCAAAGGACCCTGAATGATAGATTGAAACCATCAGGAGAATCATTCAGTGCATTCATATAGAATAAAAATGCGAGGAAAGAGGAATAACATTTTACACCACATCAGTTAAAATTATGCTAATGCTCTGTTTGCAACATTGAGATACAAACGTGAAGGATAATATAGCCCCATTAGAGGTTGGTTGCTCTCTGGTGGGTTGGTGTCGTGCTGGGCTAACAGGGCCAAGAAAATTTTCCACCTTCTCTCAGCAACTGTCTGGAGTTCAATCTAGTTCCTTTGGGCATAAACAAGGCAAGTGGTGTTGTGTGGAATAGACAGATCTCTAATGTGAGGCTGCGCTATAGCTGAGACACTGAAATGGCACTGCATCCCGTGGAATACTGACTTTGTGTCATTAATTAAAAAATTAACCTTGAGCAAGCCCCAGAGTGATGTGAATGAAACAGATGAAATTTGCTTTTCTATTCCTCTTTAAATTCCATTTCCCCCTTCTCCACATTCTTAAAAATGTCAGAAACGTGCAGTCACTTTATAGCCTGAACACAAGCAGATTCTAAACCCAGCTGTGCGATTTAAACACCCAAGGTTCATGGGTTTGTGCTGCCTAATGTGCTCCTCAGCCAGTCACGTGTACGGTGGCAAAAAGCTGAATATAACTTAGGTTAGCTAGCTATGTTATATAAAATAGTATCTGTTAATAGCAGAGCTGATAGAGATGGGAAGAAAAGATTACATTTGAGATGGAAATCCCATCTCAGGTCTACACTTGTGCCTGGGAACATTTTCTGTTGTGTTTTTTTTTTGTTGTAGTTATATCAGTTGCTCCGACAGGAGCAGTTTCCTCTCCCTGCAGCTTCCGCCGCTGGCTCCTTGCCCGGTGGCATCGGGATTGCAGGACTTGGGCTGCCCGGGGTGGATGGAGCCCCGGCCTCCCCTGCATGGAGCAGCCGCTCTACCAGGGCCCGGAGGTCGGAGCATCCCCTGGGAAGGGATCCCAGCTTTTTGCTGGAGCTCAGGGCCTCGCTCCAGGGTTAACCCCAGTTATAGAAAGGCTTTTTTCTGTTTTTACTAAGGAGAGACTTGTATTTTTGTGTTAGGTAAAGCACACCTAACATAGGGTGTTTTTGATGTATTTTTTTAATTTATTACCTTCCAGTCTTTGCAAATCTTTGAATATCAAATCCAGTATCTCTGTTCCAAGGGGCTTTTTGTGGACACTGCAAAAACTGTGCAAGAGGCAGTTCTGGGAATGAGGAACACCTGGGTGCACCAATGGCTTTATATTAGTTCTGGAAAACAGGCCCAAATCATAACAAATTGTGATTTTAGAAATGCTAGACCAATGAAGGGCTTTAAAGTTAAAAAACCAAAAATCACAGATAACTATGTATCACAGATAACTATCACAGTACTATGGCGGTTTTGAGTGCTCAGGTCTCTTCAGCAAGGAAGCTGTTCCTGTGTCCTGCAAACTCCACTCCATATCTGCTAGTTAGTCTGCAGTTCTCTACAACTGCACAAGCTTCGTACCCTCTTTTTGATTTGCTGGAATAAAGGATTTGTCTCCTGCAAAAAGATTAATCTCTAGCTGAGTAAAAGCAAGAGCTCCGTGGGGATCAGGTAGTGGAGGTCAGTTCAAATCAAGGAACATCTCCTGCTCTGTGCTCTTCTCCTCCACGTGTGGAGTTGCCAGTGCGGCATTTTTTGTTCAAGGGGTGTGCAAATTAATAATTATTTTCTTAAGGGGTGTTTTATTTATACCAAATAATGCTAAATTTAGAAAGATACAGGTTAAGATAACATGCTTCTTTATGATCCAGTGTTTGGTTAATTGCTTGGTGTATAAATAACTATCTTTGGAGGGGCACAGGCATATCCCAGGTGACTGCACCTCAGGGGAGGTTGTGATAATGAAAATCCTGAAACCCAAAAGATACTTAACTTTTTCTTTCTTGTCTTTTTTAAAAAATTTTAAAATTCTCTTGCTAGGTGCACACCTTAAGAAGAGAAGTGATTCCCAGGAGGCTTCAGGAGGTGCCGGTGAGCAGAGCCCTCACCAAGCGAAGACCAGCAGAAGCGCCAACGCTCCCGGCGCGCGCGAGAAGCTTCCCCGGGAGCTCCCTGTGAACAGGATAATCGACGTGGATGGAGTCCAGCTGGAAGACACGGGCACCCGCTCCTGCAATGACTCTGACGAGAACCTCAGCTTTGAAGGCTACATCTCGGAGCTGAGGTCTTGCCAAGGGAGGATGAGGACTGGAGTTTACAGGACATCCGACCTTCCGTCTCTGATCAGTGTCAAGAGTGAGAAAAATAAGGGCACAGAGAATCAGTATAAAGCTACTTTTGTTTGAGACTCTGCTTTCACTTAGGAGCTCTGATGTTCTTGCCTGGCATGAGCAGCAATGGGGATCTGCCCTAGGGACATGTTTCTGCACGGGGCAAGTGGTTTTCAGTTCCCATTGCCCTCAGTGAGCCTGCAGCCTGTTTCTGCAGGGCTTGGAAACTGCAGAATGAAAAGAACAGTATTTCAGCAACGGAATCGAGATGTTTGTTTTTGTTCTCTTGCTGTTTCTATGTCATTTTCCCTGTCATGATTCAATTGCACAGTGCAATTAAAATTATCATGGTTTCCAACCTTATCCTTAGGTGTCTTCAATAAAGACAAAAAATGTTTTAAATTCCCCTATCCACATTTTTTTATTTAGGATGAGTTCACTTTAATGTTCTAAGGGTTTTCCTGGTCTAAGAGATTCCCTGATGTTGGTAGACTTGTAAAGTGGAAGTAAAATCAATTACTGCTGCACAAAGATTAGGATAATTTTGTTAATATCTTCCTACCTTTCTGAGAACAGTTGAGAAGAAATCTAGGTGGAATTCAATCATGTTTTACAGGTTATCTGGATTGATAAATGCAGTAAGACCTACGTTATGCAATTAGGAATTGAGAAGCCAAAAAAAGCTGTGACTTTCTTGTGCTGAGAAGAAATAGCTGCTCCAGTAGCCCACACGGGTGCTGTTTCCATAGCAGAGATATCTATAGTAGTTACGGAGTGTGGGAGGGTCACCCAGGTCCCTGCTCAGCACTGGTTTCTTGGTGTCTTGACTTCAGGAGACGGTGAATATTGTTATTGCTTTTACAAGAGAAGCTAAGTGCACCTTATTCTTCTTGTAGATTGTAGTATTTGCAGTTAATCTTCTAGCCTTGAGCTGAGTTTTGAGAGAGAAAGAAAAGTTACTGAATAATAATACTCCTAACAATACTGAAGATACTGCTTTTGCCATCTTCTTTTCCTGCTTTCCTGTTTCTTCAGAGACAGTTACGAGTCTGGACAGGTAGGGGGTAAGGGAGGAAACGGGAGTGTTGGGCCCCATTCACCTCTTGGCAACAACATTAGGTGCACAGGGTGAGCGGAGCTGACGATGCCCTGCTTGGAAATCACCGAGACACTCACAGAGCCCTGTGGCATCGCCCCTAGGCTGCCGACCCGCTCAGGCAGGAGGCCAAAAGCATTCGGTAATTATTCATTAGCACTTCTGTAATTATTCAGTAGCTTGTCTTTCTTTGCTGCCTTTGCCATTGTCTTGTCTTTCTAAAGCCTACCAAGAACCATGACATTTCTGAACAGCAGAGATTACTCGAGGCAGTAATTCTTTAACTGATTTGTGATCAATTTGTGATGAGAAAGGTATACAAATGTTTATAACTTTACAACAGTAAGGTAAGATTTCTTAAGTTCAGGAATTGTAAGGCAGATATTCTAGTGATAGAAAAGGACACAGCATCCATTAGCTTTAATACTGTTTCATTTTTTCTTATTGTTAAATATGTTCACTCCTGATGTTGGGGAATACACTGGTTCACTCCCAATGGAATGAATGAACCAAGTGGGTTCATTCCCTTCCCAGAGTAACGTGGTACGCGGTACCGCGCTCCAGGGACCGCGCGAGCCGAGGGTGTCTGTGACACGGTGTTAGCACCCTGGCTGCTGCTGCTCAGACCACTTCATGGTGAGGCAAAGAGGCAAGAGCAGAGCTAGGCCTGCCTAGCCTGGAGAAGAGAAGATTGAGATCTTATCAACATGTACAGACACCTGAGGGGAGATTTGGAGAGGATGGGGCCAAACTCTTCTTGGTGGTGGCCAGTGCCAGAACAAGGGGTAATGGGCACAGACTGAAACACAGGAAGTTCCATCTCCAGATGAGGAGGAACTTCTCTACTGTGAGGGTGACAGAGCCCTGGAACAGGGAGGTTGTGGAGTCTCCTTCCCTGGAGGTCTCCAAACCCGCCTGGATGCTGCCCTATGCCCCGTGCTCTGGGTGTCCCTGCTGGAGCAGGGGGGTTTTGGACTAGGTGATCTCCAGAGGTCCCTTCCAACCTCAACCATTCTGTGATTCCGTGAAGCAGAAACGTTTTGTACTGTTTGCTCAGTTTGATCCATGGGATACATTATTATCTACTTTTTTTTATATATCATCCTTAGTGAGTCACAACAT
Organism: Rhynchotus rufescens; assembly: GCA_032273925.1. Taxonomy (NCBI): domain Eukaryota; kingdom Metazoa; phylum Chordata; class Aves; order Tinamiformes; family Tinamidae; genus Rhynchotus; species Rhynchotus rufescens. Next base: position 5,302 of record JAVCKT010016554.1, read on the forward strand.
AGCTAATTTGTATGAGCACAGTGATAGTAAGAAATCTTTAAAATGTCTTTACATGTTTTTGGCATGTTCGTTTCTTATTTTTTTTTGATACTAATTCACTGCCTGTAACAAGGTTTTTGTTTGCACAGATAAATGGCCGCATTTTTTTCCTGTCTTCCAGCAAATAAATTGCTTTGTTCTAATGAAGACGACCATTACATCGGTAAAACTTCAGAGGCGGTAAAACTTCAGAGGCGAGTTTTTGCCCTTTGCTCTTCCCTTGCGTCTTGGAAAATGAAAACCTGGCCTCACGCAGGTAAAAACTTGAACCTCAAATACAGTGTTTAGAGTCTGTAACAATCGCTGGTTGGTATTTTGGGTGAAACAGAGTCACTGACCTGACTCTGGGTAAGTCAGCCCTGGCTGGGCCTTGGTCTGACCCTCTTCATCCAAACTAAGGTTTCCCTAAGGCCTTTCGGCGGCCTGAGCTCCTGGGTCAACCAAAAGCTCTCCTGAGGTTTTGCATGGCCCTTCGTCGGCGGCCTAGGCCTGAGCCTTCCCCTCCCCTGCTTCGCTTGCCAGGCAATGAGGTGAAATCCTCCGGTTTGAGCTGCTGGTGGAAAATTCAGATGTACCAAAGTCCAGATCATTCAGCTATTCAGCTCCCGTAAATCCGTATCTGGTAGAACTTGAAGCATGAGTGCAGAACTCATACACAGGGATGGGGCATGTTCACCTAAGGAAAAATGGCTGTTTATCGGAGTTCTTTCACCTTTTGGAAAGTGGAATTTAATTTCTGAAATTGGCAGCGGAATTTAATTTCTTTCCAAAAGCTGCTGAGCTAAAAAAAAAAAGAAAAAAAAAAAAGTTTTACAATTCTGAATGCAGAAAATAAACTAAAATTGACTGTATAAAATACTCAAGAGGATTTTGGCAGTGTTGGAGAATCAAGCTGATGGCAGAGAAATGAAGCATGTGAAAGAACTGAATTTTTTTTAACATAGGGAAAAATACTTGGCATAATGTTGGAAATCCTGTAAACCAAGGGACAGGGGATAAATATTCTTCCATGTGCTGCACTGTCTTATTCAAAACCAAACCTGAATATGAAATGCCAATTAGTGGAATGTTGTTGAAAGCAATGACTTCTTTAGCTAGGAAATTCATTATTCTGAATAATATTAGCTGTAATTTTCAGTATCTGGCAGAATATAAAGCCTAAACCTGCTGGAATCAGTTGCTGCAGATGATGGAGTTAATAAAATGACTGTGTACAGCCTGGCTCTGGCTGATGTTTTCCATCTCTGTGCTCTGAGGATGTTGTCCGGTTTTAATTACTGTGTGACTTCAATGTTATGATTTTAACTTGCCTCATTATCCTGTGATTTCCACTACTAATGAAATCTATTAGCAATTAAAAAAGCAGGCCTACCGAAGCATTGCTTGACTGCTTAACCCCCTCTTATAGGGGTGCAAGAGCTCCATTGAAATGATCTATCAAGTACCTGAAACTGTAAAAATGGTTAATTCCAGTGATATCCAAAAAACATTTGGAAAATATTGCAGTATTTAAAATCCTATTTAATGTACTGATTTTCTTATGTTTCCTTTGTTGTCATGGTATCTTATTTTCATATGGTAGGTTCAGCAGCAGTGACTGTGTTTTTTTGTTTTGTTTTGTTAAGGCTCTGTGAAGACTAAAAGAAATAGGTGTAAGCCAACTTTAAAAGGGACTTCAGTCAGCTCTTGGGGATTGCCTGGAAAAATAAACCAGTGTTTTATAAGGACACATGCACAGGCCTGCAGAGAGACTGTAGAGACCTACTGCTCTGTGGGAGGGAGCAGATACGTGGCTGTGTCAGGTACTTTCTCATGCCCCTGAAAATCTTCTGGAGGCTACTTGGTGTCTTGCAAAGATGAGGACTCCTCCTTGACCTGCTTGTCATGCTTGAAAGTTTGGCTCTGTTTTCTTGCCTTTGCCACACGGGGCTTGGTTTTATTCCCCGTCTTCTTCCCATGCTGGAGTTCACAATTCTGAACAGAAAGACATTAAAGGTCAGGTCTAAGCCAGGTGCTTCCTCGTCTTACTGGTATACAGACAATCACCGTTTGAGCCTGTTTGGCTTTTTCAGGGGCTGCCTGACTTTCCCCACAGCAACAGCTGTTCTTGCCTGTAGTGCTTCTCCGTGTCAGTGTCCCCGGACACATAGGGCATGTCTGGATACACACAGCAAATACTGTCACCTAGAAGGTCCCTCCAAAGGCAGGGTGTGCGGTGCGCAGCGCTGTGGGGCAAGGAGGAACCTTTGGTTATTTTATTAAAATATCTCCTTGCGGTTGAACTTTTTGGTATTTTAGAAACACTTATCTCATTTTGAGCCTGGATGCTTGTAGTCATTTCAGAAACCTATTAGCTGCTCCAAAGTGCTGGACAACCAGGTACCCGCAAATTGCACCCACATGACTCCAAATGTCAGCAAAGCCAGTGTATCTTACACATGTACCAACGTACTGCTAATTTGTTTGTGTGGAAATTAAGGAAAGAAAGCAGATTATATTTTTTGCTCCTAAGTGTGCTATCGCTCTGTTGCACAGCCTGAAAACATGGCTGCAAATTTAATTTGTATTTTTGCCTTATTTGTGGCTTTGATTTTAGACCCCTCTGCAATGAGTCTGTAATATGAGCATGCACATTGGAGTCATTTCCCTCGTTGTGTCTCCCTGAAGTATTGAGAAATCCTGCACCGCACAAGGATGTTATAGAATCCTAAGTGTGTCAAATTCATTTAAAATGTTAATTGTGTATGTAGTGAGTAAATAATTTATACTACTGGAGCTGATAGTCTTTCACTGACATTGAATTTCAATATGAAGGGAAGTAAAATATTTTTAGTTATTCACAAAGAATGAGTCTATTATAAAAAGCATTATATGTGACTAAAGTTGATATATTTTTAACAGGGGATATTTTATCCAGTTCTTTGTTAGTGAGAGAGACTGAACCAGGTCCTGGCATAAAGGATGAAATGGTGCCTTTCCTCTGCTTGCCCATGCTTTTTCTCATTTGCAGAGCTTGGCTCTTGGCAGCCTCCTGCCATTTGAACCAAGCACAGAAGTTATATCACAGCTTTAAGGAAAATATAAGGTAATATGAAAATGGCTTAATTTTATTATATTTCATAAAGACAGCTTCTTAAACCTAGTTTACACAAATAAATTCCTTCAGAAGGGATTTTTTGCCAAATATTTATATGCCTTAAAGATAGCTCCTCTTCTGGAATTTAATAATAGTGGATTAGATTTTTAGCCTTTAATTAATTCCTTTTGCTCCATTCTAGCAATGCAAATGGATTGCAAATCTGAGGTAAGATAGAAGCTGAATGTTTTCCAGGTATAGAGTAATACTCCTCCAGCTGTTCATCTGCAGTCTTGGTGGTTGGCCAACAGTGCAACTTCTGAGCAGAGAAAATGCATTGAAACTGCCCCAAGAAAATCCATTGAAACTGCATTGAAACTTGCAGCAGACATTGCTGAAAACATTGATGCTCTATCAGAGGGCAAGAATGGAGCTAACTGGAGGCTCAGAGGACGATTATCTGCATACACTAACTTGAATTGGTGACATGATCGTCCTGAAACAGTCCCTTCCTCATCCACCACTCTGTCCACTTGTGCTTCTGGTGCTCTGCTGTCAAAGAAGTATATGGAAGAATTTATTTAATCCTAGAGCTGATAAACACAGGTGACTTGCACATTACATTGATTATGCTGGTATAGATTGGTATAGATTGATTATGCTGGAAGCCTAGATATCAGCTCAGATGTAAATACATATGCAGGAGATCGGTGAAGTTAGGTGGGGTGAATCTGAGCTGCCAGTTTCTGCTGATGTGTGAACAATACTGGTGGTGACAGCTTGGATCGCTTCTGCAGCAATTACCAGGAGCGGCAATTACATTTCTGCAGCAATTACAAGGAGTAGCACTGGTGGTACAGGCAAAGAATGGGAAAAAAAGAGGGAGAGAAAGCAGCACAGCTGGCATATTGGTCGTATGGTAAAACTCAAGGTCTGCTCTTGAGGCTGGACCATGGCAGCGAGTGGGGCACAAGTGGCTTTTGGAGTCAGGATTGACACAGCAGGGAGAGAGCTGCTCACTGAGGGAGTCCCCAGCCTCATCCCTGCACGTCGGCCTCCTTGGACCCTGCCTTATTTTGGGGAGTGCGGGATGGAGGGCTTGTGAAATTTGACAGAAGACTTTTCCTTGCTGTGATGACTTCCATAAATTCATCCCGAGGTGTGGGCTGGAGGTCCAAGGGACCTGCTGGGGCTGTGTCACTCAACATGCTCATAACAAGAGCTCAGAGGCAGTGCTCATAAACAAGAGCACTAAAGCTGGGACAAAAGGTCATGGAAGAAGGTGGGAGAGAATAAAAAAAAAGGTCATGGAGGGAACAGAGAGGCAAAAAGGAGCAAAAATGGGAGGAAAGGGAGATTTGAGACAGGAGAAATCTTCCTTTTGAAGGGGAAGATTTCAACCACCCTCAACTGCAGAAGCGAAGGCACCTTCCCTCACACATGCCTGACTTATAGACCATTTTAAAGCAATGGGGGCGTCTAATATGCTAATGCCGAAAGTGGGTGGCAGAGCAGGAATCTGAGCGCTGCTAAAAATGTACATGCCTAACAATTGCAAATCAGCCAGTGCTGCAGTTACCTAAACGGGCTGGCAGCAGTTGCAGGTGGGTGCCTCTACACCTCTTCTTGTCACTTCTCAGTGAGTACATGGCTAAAAAAGAAACCGAACGCCTCCCTATACGGGCCCACTGTTTCAGCCAGGGTTATCGATTAAGGTTGGTATCAAAGTCCCTGGAAAAAGCAGTTTCCTGTTTTCTTTATTCATACAATAGGAGGAACCTCATGCAAACATGTCCTAGGTGCATGAACAGAATGAAATATCAGCTTGAAACAGGCCTCATGTAAAATCTTGGTTAATTGGTATGACTGAATCTGGGTTGTATAAATGAAATTTCTGCATATAGCATCTTGTAGCAAAGCCACAACCTCTGAAGTTGTGTGGTTAGGTGGATGCAATCATAATCTGATTTTCCTTTTGCTGCTCAAGCTCAGCTATTCCATTTTTACATTCTTACGAGTTGATTTTCACATCTCAACTAGTGTTTTCTGGTTACATGACCGAAAAACTCCTAAGTGCGGCTGCAAGGAAAGGCTCTTTTAACACTCAGCTACAACTGTGTCGGCTGAATGTCGCTAAAAATGTGATTTCCCCAAGACAAGAGCAGGGAGCCATTACAAAGTCATGGTGTATAGGGGTGGTCGGTAGAAAAATAGAAAGTCAGGCTCTGTCTTGAGGTACGATGTGGCCAGGGCCCCATGCCCACTGCTTGGGGTCACCTGTGAGCACTGGGCTGGAGAGAGGAGCGAATTCGGGAGTCCTCCGTGAGTCACAGTCTGATATTTTTAGGTGCAGGTAGTGGTTGCTCAGAGGTCGAATGAGTGGTGTGGGATGGGAAGGTCCTGGAGGAAAGCAGGACCAACGAGGCCACTTCCCAGGGGTAGACGTGACATGTGGGGGTGAAAGCAACAGGTACAGTGCCACGGAGTGACATGAGCAAAACTATTTCTAGGGCAATTTTGGCCCCTGGAGCCAAAAGAAAGCAGAATGGTGCAGAAACCCCCAGAATCGAAAGCTGGAGACCAAGGGAAGCCAGGCAAGATGTGAGCGGGGGACACAGGGGAAATGAGAGGAGCAAGGAGCAAATTCTGGCATGAAGGCGCTTTCTCCAATCCATGTTTTTTTTGCCAAAATGCAGCCGCTCCAGATCTGTTCTTGCTGGATCCCAGCTGCCCAGGAACCCAGCTCTTGCTGCTGAGGGAGAGGAGGACGATTTGCCAGGGATTTACTATGCCCAGCTACAGCGCGGCAGAGGTGGCCTGGGCCTGGGAAGCGCGACTCGGCCTGGGAACAGAAACAGGAATGTCTGGGCCAGAAGAGGCTAAAGCGGGACCCCAGCTGTCTCGGGAAGCTAAAAAGCTGTGGATTTTTCACCCCAGAGTCGCTGAAGCGTATATATGTTCCTTTGGAGTGCCAGCAGGGAGGCCCAAGTTGGAAAGGGGAGGCACTGGCGCCCGGCCTGCCCATGGAGACCCACACCCTGGTGGGGGGAAGCGGCTCTTGCCTGAGGCAGCTCCGACCCACAGCCCCATGGCCGGGTGCCCTGAGTGACAGTGGGAAGGGAAGGCTCCTCCAAGTGCAACTGCTTCCCTTATTGTAAAACCTTTAAATATTCACTGGCCTTGCAGCACCTGTGTGTCATTATCCAGTATCATTCCCAGTGAGTTTTGGTAGCTGCTCCCAGGAGCAGAGGATGGTAATGATCTCAGCAGCAGCTACAAAGGGGATCCTTGAGGCCTCACAGTTCTAGCAGGGTTTGTAGTGGGGCACCTGTGTGTTTGGATCCCCCTGAGGGACCAGGAGAGTGGGGAGGCTTGCACAGATGGTCCTGATCTCCCCTGTGGGCCATGCTGCTGTGTAGGAAGGAGCATGGCCACATGAGAGCTCTTGCATCCTGTCCCTCCCCAAAAGATGAAGAAAAAGCTGTTATTTTTCAAACTAACTGTATTTTTAATTGCCTCTGAGTTGCATACGGCCACCAGGTTTTGTGTCCAGGTGCCTGCGGTCCAACGTGCTGCTGGCTCTGGCAGAGGCTGTGGATGCAACACCAACTCATAAGACTAACAACCCCATGGCCTGAAATTGCCTTCTTGCCCAGGAAGCTGGGATCAGGCTTTATAACAATAATGTCAACTAAGGGGCTGTTAATAAGATCATCTCAGGAGGCAATACTGTTCTGCTAGTTGGCTACCATATGGCAGCTTCAAAAGGCAAGAAGAACCTGGCTTTAAAAGAAGAAAAGCCCATTACTTAAATAAACCTAGAAGTTTGCAAAAATAGATGTGGTTACTTTTAGAAAAGATTATGATTTGTCTTCAGCTTTGCAGTAACAAGATGATTTCTCAGAAACATGAGGATAGCTTAGGAAATAATGTAAAAACTGAGAAGACCCATGAACTTCCAGTCATGTGGCAGCCTCTCCTCCATCTCTCTGATGGTTTCTACACAGGTACCAATGCAAAGGCAAGGATGTGTGTGTGTTTAGGCTTTTGTTTTCCATTTGTGCCTGGTGCCCTAACTGATGAGAAAGATTAAATGTTATTATTTAATATTGATGGCTGACTCAATTTGCTTTTCATTAGCATTTAATAATTTAGGAAGCTTGTTACTATTGTTCCATTATTACCAAGGGGCTCAGAGTTTTAGCTTTGGCTTTTATTAATTAATGTTAAATTTAAGGAAATAAAAATCGTTGTCATGTGGGAAATGACAGAAGGGTGGGCATACAAAAGGCAGCACAAGCAGGATGTGCATCCCCCTGCAGTAAGGATCTCTGTTGCTTTCTGCTGCTTTATTGTCTGGAGATTTTTTTTTTTCTTTGCCTTTTCATTTTCCTGTGCTGATGTCAGTACAAAGTGAAAGTGATTGCTGAGACTGGGGGATTTCAGCCTTTGGTACAACAGGATTACAGCCTGCAAACATGATAAAGATTTTCTAGCCTTATTTTGAAACTGTTTGTTGACTTCAGCAGTAGCAGGTTCTGCCTCTAAAGGCATTTGGATTACACGCTCCCCTGGAAGGGTTCAATATTATGTGTAACAAACTTAAGAGTCCTAACTTGCCTATCTCTAAAAGGATAATGGCAGTTTCTTCGACAACAAGAACCAGTTTTGAGAGCACAAAGGGGATTTCTCTGCTGCCAGTCCCCTCGGGGAGCTCAGTGACAGCCAGTCTCGCAGCACGTTGCATTGAGAGCAGCTCGGCAGTCTCCGGAGGGCACGTGGCGTTGCTAGTTCAGGCTTATTCGCTGCCCTGCATAAAGGGGCAGCAGCTGTTTGTGCTGCTTGTGCCTTGGCCTGGGATTAGTCAAACCTGGGCTGAGGTTCCTGTAAGCTACGTGAGCGCGGCTGATTGCAGCACTGCTCTGCAGGGGTGAATAAAGGCAGCTCCGCTCGCTGGCAGAGGCTCCGGCGCGGCACTGCTCGCCTTATTCCCGTTCTGGGCGGCCAGAGGTGTGCACTGCTCTGCCTATAAAGCATGTGGGGTGAAGGAAGATAAAACCAGAGCAGCTTCGGTGACTGAGGATGTTTGATTGATTTGTCCGCTCTCCTTCCTGAGTTTGCTCACTGACGTCCTCATGTGCACCCTTGTGCTGCCCCCTTCGTGGGTATCACACTGATGCCACTGACCTCCGCACCTCATCCTCTGTCCTCATGGGCTTCCCACTTCCCGCTGCCCTCTGGGGTATCTAATTCAGGATCAAAACTAAAACTCCACGTTTCTGAGGAGCTGGTCACGAAGAAGATTTTTTATTTTTTGGTGTGGAAGAAACCTTTTGTGTGGTTTACTTAATTGTTATTGATTTTAGGAGAAAGGCAGACTTTGTTCTGGTTAAAAAGGGTCCACAGGGTCACTGGTCACTCAGCGTAACTTACAGAAAATGTCCTCAATTCTGTTTATGGCAGTAGGACCTGTTCAGGCCTCTCTGCTGACACAATGCAGGCAATATAGGGCAGTTTGGGATTTCTAATGATTCGTGCCTTTGTGAAGCCTCAGACCGCTGCTCGGCTGCTCCTCACGCGGGTACTTCCCCCTGTATGGTGGTGTTTCTCCAGCAGCTCCTGGAAGTAGCTGTGGCGGCTGCTCTTTCCCCTTTGCTTTGAGCTGGGGCTCCACTGAAGCAGATCCTGGGGCTGTTACTTCTCTCTTTTTCATGTGTTTAAGTTTCAGCTTTAGCTGAAAGTTGAGAGTTGTTGTTCCCTAGAAGGACACTGCAATTCTTGCTTGCAGTTCAATATAATGAGCAAACAGGGATACCTGTACGATAGATGATAGATAGGGATAGATGGGGATAGATATCTAGGGATAGATGTACATCCCTAGATAGATGTACAGTGCTCCCTCTTTCTACAGAGCTTTTGCAGCTCTCAAACGTCTGGAGGAAGCAGCAAACTGAGGGCTATTTCTTTTTTTTTTTTTCGTTTTCTTTTTTTTTTTTTTTTTTTTTTTTTTTTTTTTTTGTACTATTTGGAGCAATTGGATCAACTAAGGCAATAATGAGGATAGGAAGCAGAGCTCTGTGCTCCAGCTTTGCCAAGTGTCCCCAGGCAGCTCAGTTGGCCTCTGCACTTTTAATTTCCCATTTGTGAGACAGAGGAAAGTAAGATACATTGATTCCTCAAGTCTGCTGTGAACTTTTATTTATGAGTTGATTCCTCAAGTCTGCTGTGAAATTTTATTTATTTCAAGTCAATGAATGCTGTGTAGGAGCAATTTTTTTCCTGTTTGTTTTCTACTGTATTTTGGGAAGACAGTCCCATACTTGCTTGCTTTTCCAAGCCTGGCTGGCAAGAGGAAAGCTTTGCAGGTGAAATTACATCTGCACAACCAGGCTATCAAGCTCTATTACTGTAGTGACAGCCACAGGAGCGTGACGGCACATCCAGTAGAATTCCCCCCAACATTATAAACCATTAAATTATAAATATCTAATGTATTTATAAGCATAAAATATAAACCATGCTGGCGTAGCTGCCCTGAGCCCCAGGGCCTCACTGCAGAGGCCTGCTGGGTTAAAGCACAAAATCCCCCTGCTTCCCAGCTGCAGGACTGGAGCAGGGGCTCGGCGGATGCTGGGTGGGAGAGGGATTCCCAGTGCCCACAGGGCTGCACCAGCCAGACCAGATGTGTGGGTTTTGGCTGCCGGGCAAGGTGGGGCCCAAGCAGATTGGGCTGGTGGAAGCTTTGGTCTAGCATCCCCTTGGTAAGTGCTCCTCTGCCATGGCCATCTTGGCCAAGCCAGGCTGCAGAAGGCAGCGCTTTAGTCCACCGTAGGTTTTGGCAGACTAATGTGTGTTTTCTTCCTAGCTGTTTTTCCTAGTCTGTTGCTTAAGGACTGCTATTAAAAGTAATTCCTGGGCAGGTAACCATCTGTCAATGCGTAATTCTTGTGCTTGATACTGGCATTGATCTGATCCATATTTTGCAATGTAATTCATTAATATAACGCATTTCCTGACTGGGCTTGTTTGGCGCTCCTCGTTATTACTTACCAGGCTTTTAATTAGCTAGCGGAGGCCGAGGGATGGGAAGTGTTGCATGCTAAGGGCTTTGGGGCTGCAGTGCTGGCTGGGTCTTCTGGGGTGCTCTGAGACCCTCGCCCAGGTCCCGGAGGGGACGGGTGTTCCCTGGGGATCATCGCAGAGGGTCGGGCACTTTGTAAACCCTTCACTCCCCACGGGTTCAGTAGATTATCTCGCTAAATGGCATTCCCATCTATCCACAGAGACATTAATGATTAACAGCGATAAGAGCTGTGCTTACTTAGAAAACTAAAATACCCCAAAGTCAGGTAAATCACGGTGCCTTGTGAAAGCTCGTTGCTGATTCACCCTCCTGCTTCAGCACAGCCCGGCAAAGCAGCCCGTGCCGGGCAAGACCCGAGCGAGAGGGAAGCAGAGATGAGAGCCGGGGCCCTCCTCACTCTCGCCTTGGCTCTGACTCTGGGCAGTGACGGTTTCAGGATGGTAAGTGGGATTTTTCCGTTGCGCCTGCGTGCTGGTTGGCAGGGCGCTGTCGCCTCGGGGTCGGGTGAGCGAAGCTGCCGCGCAGGCCCAAGGGAAGGGCGATTCCAGGGACCCCGGAGCCACATCCCAGGTGGAGGCTCGCGGTGGTGCCAATGAAGCGCAGGCCTGGAGCACAGCTGCTCCCATGGGGTATTCGGTGCTTTTAAAGCCATTGCTCACGTGCCTGCCCTGCCAGGGAGGAAGAGCTGGCGCGGGGGGAAGAGGACAGGGACTAGCACAGCTGAAATACTTTGGAGAACGCCTCCGAGAAATACAAGCAGGTACCTGCAACGGCAAGACCCACCAGACTCTGCCCGTGTGTGGTGGCCAGACATGACAGCTTAGATAAACACCCACCTCTATTACCATTCTTATGCTGTGCACTTCAGCCTTTTTTTTTTTTTTTAATTTTGTTTATTTGTTTTGCTTTGGTGTTTTTTTTTTTTTTTTTTTTTTTTTGCATTTGTCTCAATTTTGGGTAATGGCTGAGCTCAGCTCTGCTCGTTTGCTTAAGCAAACGCCACAGAAGCCCTGGGTGCTCATGTGTGCCCAAATGATGCTGAACTCCTACCTAGACCCTGGAAATACACAAGTGTGTCCGTGTGTCCTCAGATATTGCACTTAGGAATGGAAAAGAAAATTTATGGTGCCCAAGACGAAGATTGATTGGAGGCTCTGGAGACTGGGGAGCACAGAGATTGTTTCTTCCTCAGACTTATCCAAGCCTTCCCAACACATCTAAGCAAGACCTTTGTCTGGATTCTTGCTTATTATAACCCATACCCAGTTCTACATTCATGGTTTACTGCTTCCTTGGCTGCTTTTGTGGTATTTTTATTTTACTAGAGCATAGCTGTCAGCACCTTTGGTGGCAGCAGCACTTTATTACCATTTTTTTAATTATTTCTTGTGGCTTATAATCAGCTCAGCCTAGTGCTCTTTGCCTGCTGATCAGTAAACCCAAATAAAGCAGTGATTGCTTTTTTTAACTAACCCCCTGGGGGATGCAGCTAAACGGCAGGAAAGGCCAAAGTCTGGCTTGTTATTTGCAACTATGAGCTAGCTCCAAACACATACACGTTTCCTGCAGCGAGAAATGGGAGATGTGGCCCCTGTTAACTGAAAGATATAGTGGATTTTGTGCTGTGCTGTTCCCTGCTTTAACTGAGAGCTCTCCGCAGCTCCTGTTTACCTTCCCTCTCTTCCCAGTTCGTGCCCCAGCTGTGATTACACCTAAATAAGGAGCTCCTTGCAGAAGCAGAGCATGCCAACACTTCATGTTACTCCTCGAGGGAATATTTGCCTCCACAAAGTGATTTCCAGCGTGAATTTGGGTCTCCAATCCATGTTCTTCTCTCTTTCTTTTTTTTGTCTCTCTCTCTCTTTGTAGCACTACAAGTCTGGGGCACGAAGCGGCTCGAAACATGAGTTCACTCGCCCACAAGGTACAAAGTCAAACCCAAAAGCTTTCACGACAGTAAGAACTCGCTGCCTGTCTGTATCCGTGCTGTGCAAATAAGTAGTAAGCCTGTCTTTGTTTCAACATGAACCCTTGGATAAGGATTACAGAATGGTTATGACAATATTACTTTCTATGTAGAGGGGAATTTGGGCTTAGCTCAGGAACTGAGGGTAATTTTCCTTCAGGCATGGATTAATGGGAAGGTGCTGATGGGATTTTACTTCTGAGCTGCTGTGGTGTATATTCTCTATACCATGAGGAGGCTATAGATGGGCAACTCCCTTTATTTAAATGAGGGCTGTGTCTGCCCTGCAGCTTTAATGTGCAAAAGCTCTTTGGATGTACGGGCTCAATTTCCACTATGCCAATACAGCCTGGCTCCTTCCGAGAGAGGGATTTGAGCTCCACGTAAATAGCTTTGCTGCATTTGTTTCAATGACACTTCAAAAGGCAGCCAGCCTTGCTGTGCATGCACATTACCAGCCCTATTAACTGTCCTGTGCTTTTGCTGTTATGGATTGCAAGAATCGGGCCATTAATGGTGCCTTTATAGCTTGTAACACTCTTTGAAGGCCTCCGGGATGAGCTATGGGTCTATTTGCACAACCCCCCTAGCCACTTCTAATGGGAGGTTAGATGCCGCCACGGTAAATACCTGATATTTGCCCAATTAGTTTGGACTATGACAACCAGGCTTGAAGAGGGAGAGCCCAGGAAATGGCAGTAGCTGCTTCGCAGGGGCAGATAGAAGCAGAGAGGGTAGATAAGGTGACCACAGATCTTCCTGGCTGGGGAGAATTTTGACCACAGCGGCAGGTTTTTTTTTTTATTTTTTTTTTTCTTATCTTCAGTCTCTTTCATTCTAAAGACTTGATTTTTTTTTTCTGTTAGTTTCTTACTGCTCTTCCTTAGGCTCTTAGGACTAAGGTCATTCATGGTGAACTTGCCCCTTTTAGACACACAGCTTGCCCAATTCCATGA
>JAVCKT010016555.1:0-10550 GCA_032273925.1 Rhynchotus rufescens
CAGTATTCTCCATGCACAATACCACTGAATTCTGTAAAGTATCTTGCATTAGTATTTTTGACACTAATAAAGGCCGCACAATAGCTCTGAAGTTCCAGGTAGCAGTAATTTTGCTGCTGCTGTTTGTCTGTTTTTAAACTCAGAATCAGTGAACTTGCAGTTCTCCAAAACAAAAAAAAAAAATGAAGGAAGTGAAAAACGCCTCACCTTTTCTCCTCTCTCTCCAGGGTCACCCTGATTAACATAATCAGAGCACAGAAGTCTTAAGTTACTAACATACAAAATACACAAACAATAATATGCAAGAGTCAGGAAACATCAGACAATTTATTTAATATGAAAGATGCACGAGAACAGTTGGAACTTGTTTAATACAGTGGATGATTCCCTAGCATTACGGGGAACAACGCCAGCCAATGACTCCGAGTGGAAATCTGATGACACTCTCAAATGCAAAAACCAAACAATAAAATCCTCATGAAACAATAAAATCAGTAAGTGTAATAGAACAACCCAATAAACAATACAACTCCAACACAATTTCAAAAGATTTGTATGTAAGGCCTACCTTTCTCTGGGAGAGGGGGTGGAGATGTCCTGTTTTATTCTAGATTAAGCCCCGACAAACAGACATATGTCTTTGTGAAGTGACCTACCAGGACAGAGGTGACTCCTAGTTTCAGTTCTCCTTGTTTGGGGAATGTATGAAGGCAAAAATCAGAAGGCCAAATGTAAGGGGGAAAGTCTTATGATTCAATTAATAGTTTAGAAGAAGGAGAAACAAAACCTTATGCAATCTTGGACTAATTCTTAATCAACTGAAAGAGCTCTCAGTGCTCCTAACATCCTCTGCAAAAAATATTTGTTTTTTTTTAGCATTATGTTTTAATATTGTAACTGGTTCAACAGCAAATGCACTTTTGTACCCTGAGCCTGACCCTGACAACGGCAGTGGCCTGCAGTTCTGGCCACTGGCACATCTCTGCCCCTCCTGATGGCTGGTGGTCACTAGGCAACTCAGGGAATACACTTGTGAATATGAATTAAACATCAGTTGCCATAATTTGGCTTCCTCTGTACACAAAGTAAGAAAAGGCTATGCTCCCAGATGATTTGCTTTCATTCCTGATGGACAAGCAGCCAGTCAGTAAATGCAAAGAGTCTGCCCCCATGCCTGTCAGCAGCAGTGTGATCCCCAGCATCAGCTGAGCTGTAAACGCGCACCAGAGACGCTCGCAGCTGATGGGATTAGAATTCAGTATTATCGCTCTGAGGCCCACAGACCTCATCATCTCAGACACAGCAAACCTTCTCTTAAACAAAGTCATCATAACCCTTTTTTCATGTTCTATTTCACTTCTTCAATATTAAAACAGCAAACCAAATTACTTAAAAATAAAATAGAGTCATTTTGCTGTAACAAATACAGACTCAGACATGCTCCTAATGAGGTTTGTCATTGACTTCCATAATAGCAGAATCAGCCCTCAAGACTTAACCCTGACATTCGTCAAAGAATTGACCACAGTACTTCTTGAAAAGAAGCTTGAAACACATTGTAAGGAGTATAAACAAAGCCTTTTAAAAAGGTCCCCAAATTCCCAAACACTTCAAGCATACTGCATTCGCTTGGCAGTGGATGTGTATGCGTCAGTGCCACTGGCTGGAATTACACATGCATGGCAGAAGAATATGCTTCTTTATGGTGAAGTGTGTAAAGCCTTTTATAACACTGATCATTGGAATGAGCAGATCATTAAAAGCCAGTCAGGATATGAAAGCCAGTGAGAAAGCTTAACTGTCATCTATATTCACTCACAAACTGTGTGCTTCTGGTATCCCTTCATTTTCAATACTAACCTTAAGCCCTGTTGCTCCCTTCTCTCCTGCTACACCAGGCAAACCTGGTTCACCCTAAAGGCAAAGAAAACAAAAGATGAAGTTAAGGAGGACATGATGAAGTACATTAATAGCATTTCACCTACTGTCATATTTTGGGTAGATAATAATTAACGAAAAATTTTAAAAATTCAGTTTGAGTAATTGGGCCCTCATCTACCTTATCTCATTTACTGGAGTAGATTAATTATAGCCAGCTCTAATATGTAAATAATTCTACAAAAAAAGGTAAAATGCACAGGCAACAAAACTGAAAACACAACTTTTGATCTGGAAAGTTGGAAACTAACTTTAAAAACATAGTATTTCTAGCAAGTTTGCCAATTGTTTTTTCTTCCCTAAGAAGAAATACCTACAAATACCACAAGAAAAGCTTAAGTGATTTTGACATTTATGCTTCTGGTCTCTCATGGAAGACAGATGATGGAAAAAAAGTTAGAAGGACCAGTTTCAGAAATGGGAGAACTTGGACAGGTTTTAGTTTTTTAATCTAGCTTGCTTATTTTACATAGTCTAGTACAACTGTCTGAAAAGTACATTTTAGAAAAACTAAGAATTTCATGTTTGAATAACAGTGATCCCAATTTTGGGTACACTAACAGAATATATATTCTCTCACAACTGGAGGAGTCATAAACAATTTTTTTAGGTCAATCAACAAATGACAATTATTTATAAACTTTTCCAAAAAAATACTGGTGTTGATTTTTTCAATTTAAGGAGAAAAACAGAGTTACTTTTTTTTTTTTAAGGAATATGGTAAAGAAATGACTTGCCTTAATTAAAAACTACTATGGATGATAACTAACTGAGCAACACCTTTTATAGAAGTATGTCTCAGTTTCACAAGTAAAGATAATTTTTATGGTAACCCTCATCTACACAACCGCACTGCATTTCTGAAAGCATGTTAAAATGGCATCCAAGAAAGATCTGAAAAAAAATAAGGCTGTTCTCTAAGCCGTTTATTATTATAAATGTATAAGAAGTATTTAAGAGTTTAATTCA
The DNA here is from genome assembly GCA_032273925.1 of Rhynchotus rufescens. Classification (NCBI taxonomy): domain Eukaryota; kingdom Metazoa; phylum Chordata; class Aves; order Tinamiformes; family Tinamidae; genus Rhynchotus; species Rhynchotus rufescens. Next base: position 2,908 of record JAVCKT010016555.1, read on the forward strand.
ATAACTAACGTGATAGTCAAATTAGAAATGTTACATAAACCTCAGCAATTTATAACAGAAACTCAGAAGACTATTTTTATAGAGTATTCAAATTCAGTGGATATAATTTTTCTGCCTTTATAGACAATTTGGCAATTTTATGACAAACCGACTAGTCAAAAGCTAAAGCAGAGTTCAGATAGAAGCTGGCTATATCTGCAACAGCAGATATATTTCAAGTCTTTTATTAAAAAGGGGCTTCTCTCTCTCTTACTTACACAGTCTCACATCACAGACAGAAACACTGATTCTGTACAAAATTCTGTTCTATTCTGCTTCTGAATTAGCTAATAGGAATACGTAATACATTATGTCACTATGATTTGGGCTGTTCTGTGATATTAAAATGATTACAATTCTTTTGAAACATGAGTGGGATATTTTCAAAGTTGGAGAAAAATGTTAGCTGTGAAATACTATTGGGATTTTTCAATCCTGAGAAAAAGCTACCATGAAACCTGCGTGGAATTAAATAACCATTTAAGTCTGGCCCTGGTCAAGGCTCCTTTGTACTGTAGCAGCTTTAAGCTAATACTGTAGTGCAGGCATTTCGTGTGTGAGTGGCCAAGGTTTGAAGCTGTTGGAGATTAGGCCTTAAGGACTGACCTGAAAGGCACTGCAAGAAAACTGTCAGCTGACAAAACAAAGCAAAAGCACCATGTGAATATGCATTTGTTTGTCCTCACTATCCTACCCCAAAGAAGTTTGTTCCTGTCCCCTTCATTTTAAAACAGCTGCTTTCTGCTGATGCTTTCAGGGGCTTAAGTCTCTAATCAAAGTCTCTAAGTCTCAAGCTTGCAATTTACTCCTAGGTTTATGTATCAGTGCAACAAACGCCTAAAGCCAATACTGTAGCCAGAAGAGGCAGAATAACAGAGGAGATAAGAATCAAATCATTTTATTTTCTCTGAAAAAAGTGAAAACTTCAGGCTATTAGCTAGTCAGAGTAAATCCCTGTTTGCACTGCCAGTCTCTCTGCTGATCCATACGTGACTTCTATAGCCACCTCTGCACTCCTGGCTCTTCAAGTCAGAGACATCATCACACTAGAGATGAGTTCTGAGAAAAGGAAGGACCAAAGGCAGATCCAGGAAAACACAAAAATGACCCCGTGCTTTTCTACTTTGTGGGGATTATCCTTTCCTATTTCTAAGGGCTAGAACCACAGCGATTATTCCAAAGTCATTTCAGTCACACTCACAGCATTCCCTTCATTGTGTCATCAGTATAAGGAATCAGGGCAGTAAGATGAAGGGCTCAGCACACTAGCTATTCTACACCCAAGCCACTGTGGACATTCTCAGTGCACAGTAATGGATCTTTGTGCCAGGGAGCTTCCTTTTCCACCCGGCATATCCTGAAGGCATGGCAGAGTCTGCTCTTATGTGCAGACATTTTAATAATCCCATTAGTGCCTTAAAGCTCCCCAAACAAACAAAAAGCACCCACCAAACAGACCAAAGCCATCCCAATGGTGAGGCAATTCCAACAGCAGTTATAAAGCAAAACAACACCTAACATTTTGAAAGCTAGCAAACTGATAGCTCTTCTCCAACTACAAACATAAAAACACAATGCTCTTTCAGGAACACTGGTCTCAAAACATCATTTTCACACTTAGCATAAAAATAATTTTAAATCCTTTTGTTATTAGGTATGATTTATCACTTTTTTTTGGTCTAACTTTTAATAAAACTAAGGTGTAAAATGCTGCATGAATATTTTTCAGCCTCACACAGTCTGCAGAAGAACAAAACTACAGATGCCATTTAAAAGGTCAAAGACTTTACACTGCTGTTCAAGGAACGATACATGTGCAAGAAAACTAGACATTCAACAGCGTCATCTCATGCAATAATTTCAATTAGGCTTTCAAGCTGATAAAATGAAAGAAACTATGAAGTTAAATATCAAACCTCTCATATTTTTGCATTCAGCAGGCCACTAATGTGCTTCCTACCTCATGCTAAGTTTCTCTTTAGCAGCGCTGGTAATGAAGGCATTCAGCTGCAGAATCAAGTGCCTTCTGCACATCGCTTTGTTTTCAGATTGAGGCAGGATATGCAATTTTTGTCTTCTGCTTGCAGAGTGACTTTGTGTCTAACACATCTAAGTTCAGTCATAGCCTCTCTGCATTCATGAACGGCTGAGAATTGCTGCTCAGGAGAGAGGCTGAATGACAGCGAGGGCCCTCCTGCCGCCTCCACCAGAGGCAAGGCGGGGGACTGAAGCTGCCCTCGGACACTCCCTGGCGTCCTGCCCTTACGGCAGCAGTGCAGCGCAGCACTCGGTGCAAGGAACCAGCCCAAGAAATGACCTGCCCTCTCTGCCCTTCACCTTTACCCTGCTTCTTACTTAGACCACCCCAGAGGAACTGTGCCGCTCAATGAACACTGCATGGCACAACAACGATGCACCACAATAAAAATGAATCCAGCTTTACTGCAAGAATGAAGGGTGTTTATATCTTCAGGGCATGAAGATGGGCTAGGGTTTCCGTGTACTGCTCAGTGATGTCACCCCTCAGCAATATGAGATGCAACTGACATCGGGATTGGTAGAGAAATAGCCTTTAACTACTACTTCACACAAAGCTGTTGTCTCATGCCTTCAAGTGACTGGAGCAATCCCAAAAAGAGGGATTTTTCATGACATGATGCAATGTACAGATAGACAATGCGAGAAAATGTGCTTTTCCCAAGTGTCATGTTAAAAACTGCAGTATGGAACATAATCCTCTAGCCATTTGACTATCACAGAAACGGACTTCACCATCAGAAGCTTTGTACTGAGGTGACACTTATTCACTGTCACCATCTGAAGTTATTCAGATCCATTTTGCTGAATTGAAAAATAGCCTGAGGACAGTAGAAATCAAAAGTTGCAGCAAATTTCATATCATTCATCCACTCATCCAAAATCAAGCAGTTTTACGCATCAGAAGTGTGAATGCTCCTGTACACAGAACAAGAATGTTGCAGACACATGGCGTTTTGTTTCATTTCTTACATACTGTAGAGAAACTGTAGAGTCTCCATCAGTGCCATACTGACTGTCCAACTACCAGATATGTTGCCACATGGTGCTTGCTGTCAATATAGCAATAAAGGTGTTAACACGTTACAGGAGCCAGGCTGTGGAGCTGCCATTAACACTGATGGAAGTTCCACATGTTAACTCCAAGTACCCCGATGGGAGAACAGGCACTTCAGTTCCTCAGGGGCAGCAGCTCTCTAATGAGCTAAGCTACTGTCACTACTACAATGAATTAGAAAGACAACTTGCAGCAGCAAGCTGTGATGTCAAGGCATGACTGAACAACTTATTCAGAACACCATCAACTATTTAAAAACATGATGATTTCTAGAACTGGCTTGAAACAACTGTTTTAAGACATACAAATGTTGTATTTATCTTCCAGCTCATCCTAATTACCACAGAAAACCAAATGGTAACGTGCCATTCACGTGGTAACGTGAAAAGACACTTAAACAAGACTCAGCTGGACTGCATGTCTGCCTGAGAATTTGTGATCTTCATCTAATGTTGTTTCCTTCCATTCTCTTTTTTTGTTTTTAATACATGTTTGTACACATACACACACACTCTTCCTCATTTCTCTAAAGAAAAGGGATAATACTGCTTTCAAACTATCTCCCCTATACAGGGAAATATGAATTAATTAGAGTAAGAATTAACATGGGGCAAAAAGTAGTCATGCAATCTTGTATCTCCTTGTAGGAGATCCTTTTCTTCCTTCTATTCCAATGGCCTGAGAAAAAAAAAGTTTATTTTCTTAGCAATTTGCTACAAGGTTGCTTGCACCAGGTTGTCTGCAAATGAAGGGAATGCACAGAGGCACCTCCTTCCTCTCTGAAAAGTTTCTGCCTGTCCCAGAGACAAGAGGGCTTTGAGCAGCATTATTAGGTGGCTCTTTTCGAGTTACATTTATCAACTAAAGCGAGTCGCTATAATCTCCTAAAAGCAATTATATCCTGTTACTGATTTACGTATCACATACAATATAAATATCCTTGCAAGAATACTTCTAATGTTTCATTGGATTTGGCTTAAAAGAATAATGCGACGATGTTTCCTGAGAATAACTGTGCCAGTACTTTTAGTAGAACAAAATCTTCTAGTTAACACTCCTGCTTAAACATGTGGATCATGTAAAGTAACACTTACTCTAATATTTAGAGATTGTCTCAGAAAAGTGGTTCATGTGTTAAGGGATTAGAAAATTGTACTAAGTGCACTCAGAATTTATGAACTAATTCCAAGACCAATTGGTCAGAGTTGTCAATTGTCTCTTGTAATCCACTACTTCAATTAAGGAAGAAGTGAAGGGAAAGGGAAAGAAAAATTAGAGACACGCATATGATGGACATGGTCTAGCTCTCTATTATTCAACTGCTCAAGGGAAGAACAAAGTTAAATTCAATGACAACATTCATCAGCTGAAATATACTTCAGTGGCCAGTGAGGAAAGCATTCACACACACTTAATTTTAGGAATGTGCTTAACACTCACTGCCTTTTAAAGCCTGAAAAAATATTAACCAGGAGCTTCTTGCACTGCACATGCTGACAACAGCTCACTGATTAAAAGGCTATCAACTTGAGGCTTTCTTGAAGCCTTTTAACCCTTTGGCTTCATAAAAGTGGATGACTTGCACTGTGATTTCAGGCCAAGTCAACATGAATCTAGATGAGTAACGCCAGGAGTACAAGCAAACAGCTTACAGTACAGCACAACTCCAACTTAACTAAGTGTCAATACTGACTCCTCAAAAGTCTGTATCTAAATTTGGAAGGCAGGGAAAGTCTGACACTAAAATTAATGCTCTGGGCCTCAGTCAACACTATCTTCTGCATAACACTATACTAAGAATCTGGTTTTGCATATAATTTGAAAGAATCCATCTTTTGGTATGAATATGGAGTCCTATGCTACATTATATTTAGTAATTCTAAATTCAGATAAATAGTATTTTAGTTTGATTCTCTTTATAAGAGTATTTCCACACTGGCAGGACTTGACCATTTACTAAAACAGATCTCAACATTCAATATTTGTCTGCTTAGTATATTCTGGGAGCATCATGAAATGCTTGGTAGTCAAAACTAACAACTATGAAAAAGTCCAAAGAATTTGAATCCATTTCATTTTTATCTGTATGGTTTTTCCCACAGTATCTAAATTCCAATTGAGTAATATGGCTTTTCTTACTTACAGATCTAAAGTAAGAGGGTCAAACTACATTTAAAAAAAAGTGACTATCTTATCAAGTGGCAACTATTTAAGAATTGCTTTCAGTGTTTTAGATGCCACAAATATTGATATAAATCAAATAAAAATAAAACCATAAATTAAAAATGTTAGGATCTATTTTAAAGCTGAAATTTAAAGCTAGAAAAAAATCATTTGAAGATGCATTGTATCAAATGGAAATGCACATTTTCTTTTTCATGAAAGCTGAATACAAGCAAATTTATCTGTTTTTTCAAAAACAGATGTACATGAACTTTACCAAAACATCCTAAAAAAATCTGAACCTCCCCGAACAATGCTTTCTAATCAAATAAATTTTATACATTTAAGTTATCTCGCTGATGTCCATTTTTACACTCATGTGACTAAAGTTCCTTACCATCTACCATTCATGACATAACTTAGCATGGCCACAAAATATCACAGAAAAATCTCAAGTCTTTAGAGCAAAGTTATTTTTGTAACAATTTCTTACAATTTCTTTTGTGTAATATATAGCTAATTCTAATTTGTTGTTGTTATTAGGCAGCAGTTAAAACATTCTCAAAATCACAAAAATCCTAGGTTCATAACTATCAATAAAGCAGTAAAGAGTGATTATTAAATCATTTATTATCACCAATGTCCAAAGAAAGTTATAATACTCTAATTTACAGAATTAGAAATGGAACATTTATTCTGTTAGGAAACAGTAATTAAAATTAAACTTTAAAATGTCTTCGAATTTTTTCCTGGGGCTCTTGGGAGGAAGGTCAGGAAAAAAGTATTGAACAATATTAATTTTGTACACTGTCACTCATTGCTCCTTAAACACAGTGAATGGACTATAACCTTTTCTTCCAGTATCCCTGCGAGTGCTGCTGAAGTTCAGTATGAGCGCTAGTGCTTGTGAGAGCAGTAGAAGGATAATGAAGGATAAGAGTGTTTACAGGCAGGGAAGAGCTATTATGTACGCTTCACTCTGCAGCTCTGCCAGCCATCCCTAGCAAGGTTGTGAAACACCCCTGCTGTCTTCCTGCAGCCTCTCTCTATGGAGAGCCGTTCTGAACCATGAATCAAGTTGGTGATGGCACTGGAACATGACACAGACTTGCCTGAGTTAATACTCCCAGCTGTGCAAGATTTTGTAAAAAAAAAATATTACTATAAATTTCTCTGCATTTTTTCCCCCAATTTCAATTTCCTATTATTTTTCATCTGCATTTCCAGTTTCTTATTATTCTCTATTTATACCTTGCATTAACACTGTGATTGGCATCGTATAAACACCCCATAGTAACCTGTTTACATCACAGGTTTGAGCTTATAGAAAATAAGATAACCCTGCAGAAAAATGAAATTTCTCAATATACTGTCTGAAGTGGTACATGACTAACGTGCAGTTCTCTCTGGTTTCCATTAGTCATTATCAAATACGAAAAGCAAACCTTTAATTTAAACAATTACACTTCTGGCCTATTTAAGTGAAAAAAACAGAAAAAAAAAGTGACTTTGGAACACAAATCGGACTATATGCAGTTGAGATCACAACTTTGGATGCACTATTCCATGTTGCTCATGTGGATGAGCTCTGACTGACTTCAATCTATTACGTACAGAAGTTCAGTACTGATGCAGTCAAGTGAACTCACCACTTGTCCGTCTCTCCCTGGTACACCGGGCACTCCAACAGAACCCTAGAGGGAAAGTGATACCAAATTAAGCAGGTCATGAAACATCTCATCTGAGTATTTAAAAAAAATAGCTTGAATGCTTGCATATCCTAGAAAGGCAACACATTTTTCAAGAAATATTTTTTACTCTGCTGATCTCTTTCCCACTTAAATATATAATATACCAATTAGACATGTCCATATACTGTCCATTTAATGACTGTCCCACTCTGTCCTACTTCAGAAGGACACCTGAAGTTGGTGGTGGATGCTTTCTAATGTTGTAGGCACTTTACAAGAAATTTAAGAATTAAAGTTCAAGAGAAAATCTTGAACAATTTAGCCTGACAGTGCAAACTGAAGCAATGCTTTTTAAATTGACTTGGTAATACTGCAATTCAAATTGAAAAACCAACCAGAGGCCAGACACAAGGAGCAGACATAAAGGAGGAAAGCAAAATATAAGTACTGAGTTGTGACATTGTAGGAGTCTTTTTACAAAGCTGTGGCACAAACTTCAAGTTTCTGTGTGATGGACAGTTTCTATTGTAGTAATTTGTGCACCTCTCAATATGTGTATTCAGTGAAAACCTGAGGCATGAAGAAAGCAGAAAAATTGTATGGGCTTACATAGCTTTCTCTTTCCTTTTTATAGTAAGTGTTGTGCAGCAATGAAG
>JAVCKT010016556.1:0-10090 GCA_032273925.1 Rhynchotus rufescens
TCTTCAGGAAAACGTGAGTGTGCAATGCATCAGAGACTGCCAGCCTGCATGTAATCAAAATGATATAAATCCAAATAACTACAATGAGCCTGATCTTACAGATATTTCTACAACTGCTGAAACCAGAACAATGTTTCAATGGTGGTTGTATGAAATGTTGAATACAGTTTTGTTCTATTTTAAAATAAAGATTTTTATATCATGGAAATATAGGCATATTTGAAAAAAAAGAGTATAACATTTTGGAAGAATTATATGCAAAATACAAATTGCAAAAAATCAAATGATTAACATTTACTCCAAAACTTTCTGCCATTGCACTTTCAAAATCAGATGTGCACACCTGAACATATAAAAGAAATGTCATTACGTAATTATGCTTTCATTACTCTTTTTTTTTTTTGAGTATACGCGTATTTTGGAAAGTAGCAGTATTTAGTAGGATTTAGTAGCAGTATTTTCTGAGAAAACGAGTTAAAATTTTCTGACTGTAATTTCTTCATGGGCAAAATGGAAAAAAAAGTTCATTTTAAAATGAACATATTTTGAAACAAAATCTGTAGGAGAATACTCTGTTTTGAACATTTAATTTTGTCAAATTCATACAATGCTTTCAAGTATTCATTCAAAAAAAGCTCTGTTTAACTTAAGCTCTGTTAATAACACTTTTAAAACAATAAAAGTATTTCTAAAAGTGTCTAAACAGGGCCTGCTGACAACTGAAAAATATTTCACTGATCTTTAAAACACAACATGAGTAGCACGAAAAAATGTTGTGAAAAATGATGGTTCTTCTGAAATAATACTTCCCAATAAAAAGTTATTTAGTTGAAACATTTGCAAAAGTCTATGCTATTTGTGGAATATTTATGTATGCTTTATAGCAAGGGATGTTTTACTATGCACCTGGCATTAGGGAGATATGTGAAAAGATCAGAAAGTCTAACAGTACTGTGCATTAAAGATTAATGTAGAAAAGGTAGTAAGACTTACAGAAAGTCTCTTTCAACATCATACACTGCATCCTAAGTGGAGTTAGGATGGACTCCACTAGTCCATACTTCTTTCAGGCCTGCTATTTCTAGGCGCACATAGTAAAAAGCTCTAGCTGAGACCCATCTTGAAACTCTAAGAAGGTTTTGCCCTGAAGCTTTTCTATATTCTTCTGTTACAAGTGTAGTGAACTCTCATTCTGTTCTTTATAAATAGACACCATTTCAAATGCATTCTCCATAAAAGTGAAGTTACCTTATAAAATAGTTGGCTTGGCCTCTGCTGTGTTGAAAACAAAATATTCCATCTTTTCTTGGCAGAATTAGTGATTATCTAGGCACAGCCCCAAAACTGCACTTTGCTAAGATTGTTTTTTCCTGTTTTTATTTTCAAACTGTGTTAATCTAGTAGCTATAATTATTATAATTATTTACAGATGAATACAAAAATGTTTTATCTAGATATTATACTCTAGATATTATTTAATGTTATTTTAGAAAAATAAAAGTAACATTAGGAGTTCTTTTCAGGAAAGATGAAAGTAATGGAGAATCAGTAGGCCTGGACTCAAAAGAATAACATATTTCAGTAGTTAGCTAACTAGCTCCAGAGAAGTGCACAGAAACGGGAAAAAAACTAAATCAGATTTTAATGAGTATAGAGACCTATAGGCAAAAATATAAAGAACTGTTGGCCTTAGGCCACTTGTATAAATCTGCATAAACTCAGAATAGATCTGAGTTTGATCTCCTTAGAGATTACTTAGTATGATTTCCTTAATATGATTTCCTTTGAGGGCTTCACATAATGCCTTTTTTCTCTTCTTTTGGGGACAATAACTTGAACTTGACTGACACTGATCTTCCAGAACTAGCTGTGACTTCAAGTCTTGGAGAATTCATCACATCACTTGGGATATCTAGAGGATGTCCCAACAAAGGATATAGCAGGTTTCCAAAACAGTCCTTAATCCATCTGGAAATCACTTCACTCTTACCTGGACTCCTCTATATTAAGAGTAGGCAGGATGTTACAGACTTATTTTTGTTTTGTTTTCCTAAATTATTCTGACTGAGAGCTATTCTAAGGAGCTTTTCATGGCAGAGGCCGTTCAGTAGAAAAGCAAGGAAGATAATAAGTATTAGAGGAAAGAGATTGTAAGAGGTATCTAATCCTTGCACTTATTATAGTGGCTACTTGGTACTCAAGTGTTTAGGACCAATAAAGCAAAAATAAAGTTTTAATGGTCTTTGGGTTACTGATCTAAAGGGGATCCTTAGATTTTCAGACATCTCAACACTACTGGTGGGAAGTAGCTGCATGAAGTGCAATTAGATAACATATCAGCTCTACTCAGAAGCTGACCTTTTCTACAGCAAATCCTTTTGTTCATGTTGAAGTTAACTCAAGAAGTCTAGAAAATTGATAACTGGTTAACTTAAATAAGTCATTTTTTTAAAAAGTGAATGCTAAAATTGTATCGCACTATATATTCAAAATGAATCTCAATGTGCAAAATTTCAGCTATTGCAAGGGAAAGCTTCCTGGAATCTACTTTTTTTTTTTTTTAACTGAAGAACAGAAACATTACTATTTAATTACTATTTAAAGTCAACTTGTTTTGTGTAATGAATACTCTCAACAACACCAGAGGGGGTGATAGAATTCTCTGAAGATATTTGGTGAATAATTAGAAAAAATGAATAATGAATCTGAAAGTGTAGCAAACTGTTTCCTTAACCGAAAGAACAAAATGTACCCAATACATGTTTTTGAGTGTATTCTTCATTAATTGCCACCAGATATTTGAGACCTGAATAGAAATACCTACATATGGTATACAAATGAGAATGTACAAGCTAAGAGCACTATCATAAAGTCAAACTAGTAAAAAGACACCCTTGACACCAATAAATGTAGTGCTCAGAATATAACCAAACTCTAGCAGTATTCGTGAGACAATATAAAAATAGTCGAATTCAAATATCTTAAAAATGAGATAAATTGTTTAAAATAAGAGCACCAAAGCAAAGGATCAGATAGATCAAACTAAATTTATAGTGGTTCTGAAGAGCATCTTGAAAATATATCTGATGACTGCAGTAAAATCAGAAAATTCAGTAAGTTTTAAGTTGTACATGAGTTTGAAAATTGTAATAAATCATTGCCATATTATGTATCACACCTCTGCTGAACTAGAGCTATTAGTCTTTTAACACTCACATAAAGGATCTTATTGATTAAACTCTTCTGAACATAGAAATAAAAATCTGAATTTACTAATTTTTCTGCAAATTTGTCATACATAGGAACACAACTTTTTTCTCTATCACATAAGTGGAAGACAAAAGCTCAAAAATGCATGCCACATTTCAGAAATATGTTGTAGTTTTTCATTCATTATCTTTTTTGAGATCGCCCTGGTTCTATCCTACAAACTTAGCTTTTGGTTTTGCTCCAAATAGCTGCCAAATAACAGATGACAAAAAATACTCAATAAACTTAGTAGAATGAGCCTGCTACAGATCAGGAGAGGCTAGTGAGAGTTTTCCCACTAACATTGATGGGCTTGGGTTACACTGAACAGCAGATTTGTTGATGTTCTTTATAAACTTGATGCTACAGTGAGGTCCTACAACAGGTGTAAGTAAGTTGGCTGCTCTTGGTGAAAATGGTGTCCTACAATGCTTGTCACTTCACCATTTGATGTTGCTATACTTTCAGGTTGGCCAGGGAAACTTTAGTTTGAGTAACAATCTAACCTTATCTTAAACAAGCTTCATTTGTGTGTGAGGTTGCAGATCCAAGATTTTTATGTGGTGGAAGTGTTATTTTGAATTTAACTACTATCACTACATTGTTTTCTTCCTTTATTTTGTTCTATCACCTTTTGAACAGTACAGCTTTCTACAGTACAGCTTTTCAATTTAAATATTTATAAGAATTTATTTTCAGACTCAGAGAATTATATATCTCTAAATCAAATGTAAAGGCTGACAGATCATGACTTAAAACATATCCCCTGGTCATACTATATTCAAGATTTGAAAAACATTCAAGTGCTCATAAAAAAAAATGAGTAGATTCATTCATTTTTCCACTGACACATAAAAATTCCTGTTTTTTGTTTGTTTGTTTGTTTTCATTTGTATTCTGCTTTGCAGAATGAAACCACTAAAAATGCATATGCACACCTGAAAATCAAGAAGAGTTTCAGAGATTTCCAGTTGTGAGCTGAATTAAAGCTTTTAACAGCTATTCATTTTCTAGTTGCCAGATTAAAGTGATCTGGTTAATACATTTTTCTCAGGATAACTATGATGTCTCTGAGGATTTAGAAAGTGTTATGGTGATGCAGAGACCATCCTGTAATGGAAGAAACTGTCTATACCTCACTAAGCTTTCACCACAGCAAGTTCTTTCAGCACATTCATGCATTTCCACCCACACTGGCCATTTCTGATCATTTTTGAGTCTTCACTCAGTAACTACTGACCTCGGGAAGTCTCATGAAGGAGCATGCAAGGAGCTGAGCTGAGGCAGAGGCTCAGACGAGCCAGAAAGTGTTAAAGCAAAGAGAGGCTGGCCAGGAGGGTGGGAGAGTGCCAGGATGTCTGGGTGCCCTGGGGAGTTTGAGGAGAATAAACACAGGCTCAGGAGTCAGAGCTGGAGAGGTGTAAAGACTAGTGTGCAAAACAGAGAGAAAAATAAAGTTTCAAAACAATAAGGTATTTTTGTTTCTTATTTAATTGCAAGTGGTGATTACAAACCAAAATTGACAATCCTAATCTGAACATAAATCATCTTAAATGTCATACTAATGAGTTAGCTTGTTTCACCGTTTAATACTGGAAGATTAAATAACTGTGTAGAGTTTCTCTTAACCCTGTGAAAGAAAGATAAGTTAAAAGTAAAGACTGAAATAACACATGAAATGCTCTCCATATTTTCTGCCCACTAATATAAAGAAAAAATATAGGCTGTACAAAATATACTGTCCATTGTTGGCAAGTTTTCTGCAACATGCTCTTATTTTATTACTGACTCCCTGCTTGACTATAACCAATGCCAGAATGCTGTAAACTTATGTAAAATGTTTATTTAATAACCCTGAAGATAACTTTTTACATTTGCGTTATGAAGATATATTTATTTACTTAGAAAAAAAGCAAGTTTTGCATATGAATATAAATACAGATTTTATTTTCAAAGGATTTTTTTTTACCAACAGAAATAATGCACTGTATATGCAATAATATCTACAATTTATTCTTTCTTCCTCTTTCTTTTTCCTTTCTTCCTTCTTTCCTTTCCTCCTTCCTCTGTATCTGTCTCTATCTCTCCATCTGTCTATCCTCTCATGCAAGAGAGTGAACTGGAAGAATTAAGATTCTCTTTTTGGTTTATATGCTATGAAAGGACTTACACATCTCCCTGTGATACAAGAGGGACTTAAGTAAACAAAAGATGATAACAGCAACCAAGTCTGAAAAATAAAGAAGAAAATGAGACTTCTACAGATCTGTTTCAAAAACGTGATTTGGAAAAGCCAATTTGTCTCCCTCAGCTCAGCTTTCCTAACCATAAATGAGGAAGCTAATGAAAAATATGTGCATCCTCAGGTGCAAGACTCTTAGAGCTGTCTGTGCTTATGTGTCCTAACAACGAAGGAGTAATAAAGCCTTGTAGTGTCACATTCTGCTATGCTGAATCTTTTCTAGTGTTTGCAATATCATCTTTCACGTACAAGTTCCCCTTCATCCAGTATGTTGGATTTAACTTCATTACTATTGCTGCTCTAAAGTGTCTTGGACAGGATTTTATGTTTTAAGGAACATGTGGAGGAGTCTGTGTCATAGATTAAATCATTTCAATGGGGAAATAAACTCTATTACTGTCTGCTGCTCTCCTAGCACCTTTTAAGATTTTATATCAATAAAAGCTGCAAGAATCATGGGAGGGAATATGACTTGCATAAGAAAAGAATATATAAAGATAGGAGTAAACTTTCTCTTGCCACCCAAACATGTATCAATGAAAGACAGGGAAATGCTGAGAAGGCTATAAAAGCAACTCTTCTGTCCTACAAGCTGAGTATCTGGAACAGTTTGGCAGTTTTGGATGCTAACATAGTTTCTTAAATTAATTCATTAAAATTTATACTCAACATCCTCTTGCTTTCTTACAAATATGTGTGATCATAATACACTGTAAATTTTAGAACTTAATAAAATGATTGTGCCTATGTGGCACTTATAATTAATTTGTTTAATAAATTTTTGTGAAGTATTGTTTTTTTCCTAGCTTTTTTAATATACGAATTTTATGTATAATTTTCACTATTGGCACATTTTGCACACTAAAGCAGATTTCACTGTTACTATGATCTTGAATTTTGTGCTTGATTTGATGAAAGTTGCTGGAAAATAAATGAGACTTCAAGCATGGTTCCTTTAATTAAAGGAACCATGTAATGATTGCTTTAAGCAGTATGGCACTCCTGTTCAATCCAAACCAGAAAATAGATCTTGAAGCTTGAGTTCTTACCTATTTTTTACTTAAGGGGACTTTTCTAGAAGAAGGAAAACTGAGGTTGCAACTATTAAAACAAAGAAGAGTAATGAAGCAGAATAACTAAGCTTTTTGCATACCCCTTTCATACTGCAACAGCTGAATTTATGAAAAATAACTCAGCTTTATTTAACAATTCAAATATAATACAGAGAAAAATCCACTCTCAGTAAATGATGACAATCTGCATCACAAGTCAAAAGAAGTACATGCTGCAGCCGAAAGTAAAGAGCATTCAGTCCAAAGGCAGACTGCAGAAATTAGGCTGCAATCAGGTTAGCCAGGTTAGCTCTCAGCTGTTAACAGCTTCTTCAGATTGGTGTTCTGGGGACACCTAGCCACATCTGTAGAGATGGAATGATTTTAGGTACAATGCAAGGACTTAACACTAACCTCTTTAAGATCTTTTTTGTTGTTGTTGTTGAATTTTGCCCCTCTCTCCTTAAAGACAGGATAATTACATTTTTCTCTTCAGAGTAAAATTTTAGATTAATAGTGAAAAGGCATAGCTGGAAGTGATGGTATCTGCCCTGATGTTATAGTTTATTGCTATACAACATGGCTGAAAAAGATGTCTTCTGATAGTTAACACTGCTAATTTGTCTGAGTAAAGCAATTTTCAATTTATTCATATTTACTTAGGAAAAAGTACATTCTCCATGTTCTGTCTGGTACAAAATGCTGCATTGCAGAGAGGATGAAAAACTGGTTTTATTATAGCATTTATATAAAACCTTAAAAAGATATAGGGAAAAGCATAATAGGAACCATGGAGCACACACATTATGTTAAAAACATATCAAGTTCACTTAGATGATTTTGTCAGAGGCAGTTCATATCCCATTTGCCTATTTTTTATTTTTATACATATCTTCCACTTATCTCTGTGTGGATTTGATAAAATGGATCCCATTTTAAGTTACTTTAAGAAAAGGAGCATGCTTGAATGCTCACATTAAAGGAGAAAAAAAAAAGAAGTTAGGAAACAGCAGTTGAAGGGCAAAAAAGAAATAAAACAACACAGTATTTTAGCTGATTAACTAAGAAGTTTAGCACATGACCCAATTGGAAGGTTCTGATAAAATGAATTCATATCATAATTCTGTCACTCATTGGATATAAATTCAAAATAAATTATACTTTGCAATTACAGATCCTGATGAAGGTTTTACTTCTTCTGTACAAATACATGACTTCATTTCTTCACTGTAACTCAGTGCTTTTTTGTTCTCCTTCCTATTTATTCCTTTAGAGTTCAGAAGCATCAAATCATCTTTCTGAGCAGCTTCCAGCATTAATCCCAGAGCTGAGGAATGATTTATACCAGAACCTCATGTATCAGTAGTGCTGTACTTTTTCTCCAGAATTTTGTCATATCCTGTTTTGCATATCTTGAGTATAAATGTATTTTCCACAGGGGCAGGATACGTTGTGTTTTGATCACCATTTGAGAAACACTCAGAAGCCAAATGAAGAAAAACAGACTTAAACTTCATTCTCCACAGAGTTTGATAGATTATCCTAATACACAGAAATTCATATGGAAAAGGTAGAGATAGTTTGGAATTGGAGTACTACCACTTCTCTCTGTTTGGAAAAATCTGGATCTGAGCTTTACAATGCACTGGTATTTCTGCTTTAAAGGATGATTTGAAAATGCCTGTTCGTATATGATAGTTAGATGAAGAGTTTCCTCCTGTTGCTCATAACATGTTTGTCCCTTACCAAAAAAAGAATTTTCAGTCACTTTTGTTTTTCTGCTTTTCTTTTCTTTTTTTTTTTTTTCTTTTTTCCATCACCTCCCCTGGCCCATAGGAGAGGGAAGTGATTGCCTATCACTCTGTTTCAATTTGAATATTAACTTACATCAGTTGTACAGATACATGTCACAAATTGCAGAGTGTGCAAAGACCGTGTTGACAGTTTTTGGATCCACTCAATGTTTGTCTACACAGCCCCTGCCTTCTGTGCACCTAGAGCAGGACACGGGTGAAAGGATATCTTTTTTTGCAAAACTGTATTTCTATATCAAGAAGACTTGATTTTGAGGTCTTCAAAACCTGCCTGGATGCCGCCCTGTACCACGTGCTGTAGATGTGCCTGCCTGAGTAGGAAGGTTGGACTAGATGATCTCTAGAGGTCCCTTCCAACCTTGAATATTCTGTGATTCTGTGAAGACATGGCAATGCAGAGGAATAGCCCACACCAAGGTGTTTTCCTGACATGGAGTCAGCACAGTCTGAATCTGACTCCTCAGGTCAGTAGAGGATGTCCAACTCAGTGCAAGCACAGACAATGATCATTAGGTCTCCAATTTTTGTGGACCTCTCTTACCTAAGACTAACCTATGATAAATGGGAATAGTTTAAATAATAACTATGTTATGGATCTGAGATATTCCTGTGAGAATTAGGATCAGGTTTTTAAATTTGGTTTCACACAGACCAACTGAGGCACAGTGTAGTTCATTAGATCTGTTTTATTGTCAGAGCCTTAGACGTTCAAGGGCAAAATAGTCACATGAACAAATTATTGTGTGTGATATAATGAGTGCTGCTAGGATTTTGCTGGCCATCATGGATATAAGGCAGAGATTATTTGTCCCCAAAATACATCATCTGTAAATGGTGTAGAGCTGATGGTATTTAGGCACCATGATCTTTCATTCATTTTGTGTGGATGCCTAAGTCCAAAATAGATATGGAAACATCTTTCTGAATCAGGGCTCAAATGATTTTTTCTCTCCTTCCTTCCATTCTTCCTACTTGTCTAAGTCTTCCAAGATATAGAAGAAAGATGGTAGTGTATTTCATGTATAAGATTTAGAAGATTGGGATTCAGTTCTGAGCTTTTTCATAGCACTAAGGTATGTACAGACCTGTACAGAAGGTATGTACAGAAAAAACCCTCTTTGCTCATGATCTATATGAAAATAAGGCAAAAAGAATGCCCAACACATTACATTCTTTCCCAACTCAAAAATATTTTTTAAATTTTAACTATACACAGATATGCAGGCTTACAGAGATGCTTGGAAAGAGGCAAAAATGGAATTTGATACATCTGTGAAATTTGTTTTCTCTTGCATGTCAACTGTTCACAACTCATCCATTACTGGAAAAATAATCTGTTAACGTTTCTTCTTCATGGTTTCATAACAGGCTATGCTAATCACATCTCAGTTCTCATTGGCCTGGTTTAATTTTGAGATCCTCCTAAGCAGTTTGGCTGCCAGGATTTATTGAGCTTATCAGTCCTGGCCTGGAATTCAAGCTTTCTCTGTTTGAATTATATCTGGCTTCTAGCACCTTCTTCTGTATTATCCTGTATCGTTCTGCCAAAGAAGACCTTCTCCTACTGTCAATAAACAGATGCATGTGTGCATTATACTTTTTCAGCTGGAGCTGAAGAAGAAACCTTTTTTTCCCCTTTTTTATTCTTTTGTTTTTTTTTCTTTTTTCTTTTTTTCTTTTTTTCTTTTTTCTTTTTTCTTTTTTCTTTTTTCTTTTTTCTTTTTTTCTTTTTT
>JAVCKT010016557.1:0-12988 GCA_032273925.1 Rhynchotus rufescens
CCGCCACGGGCCGGGCCGGGGCTCGCCGGGTGCCCGGGAGCCGCCGGTGCCGCCGAGATGCGGGAGCACCGGGACGGGGCGGCGCGAGACGGGGCTCCCTGGAGCGCGGAGCTCCCTGGAGCGCGGCGCCTCCCCGCTCCCCGAGCTGCTGCCCGTCCGGGACCGGGTAGTCCCGTGGCGTGCTCTGACCACAGGAAGGCACCGATCCACACTCCCCTGTGCCCAATCTGCCGGTTTTCTGTCAGGTTTTCCACAAAGTTCAGCATTTTTTTTTTTTTAATATTAAAGAGCTGGATAAGCAGAGGAGCAGGGAGAGTTACTTATGCCTGCAGTTTGCTGCACAGTGCAGCGGGTGCTGCCAAAGCTGCACGCTTGGACTGAAAAGTTTCATGATGCAGTTTTGCAGTGAAGCCGCTATCCCGGGCCATTCCACTGCACTGTCGCTGCGTATCCCGGTTACTCTGTCTGCTCTGCTCACTCAGTGCAGCCTCAGGGCTTCTAAAGGCTTTCCTGAGGAACCCTGTCATCGACTTCCAGAGATGCTTCCCCAGAGCAAGGCCTTCGGTTCTCCATCAACTCAACAGTACCAGGAGGCAGTTTCCATGTTACAAAAGTCGTGAGTGACTCCCAGCATCTGAAAGGTGGCTTTCTGCAGCAGAACGTGCTCCGCTCTGCTGCGCAGATGGAGCTGGAGGAACGATGCCCTGCGGAGGGGCACGGCCACGGCTGCTTTCTTCTGTAGCTGCGATGACTTACAGAGGACCAAAACTGATTGGGTTTTATCTGTCTCACACAAGACTCTTAATTTGTTTTTCAGATGTATTCTCAAGAGGGGAATGCTGCAGATAACTTCTTTTTTTTTCCCCCAAGAACTCATAGGCATGGAAAAGTGGAATTTTAAGAGGCTTGCACTTGTTATTGAGTGTACCCAAAGAAATGATTTTTATGCTACCTCTGGATCAAGAAGTTAAGTGTACTGTTGTAGGTCAGCACCTATGTTCCCTTGTGCGTAGTTGCGCATCTGTAACCCTTATTTCCCTGAGTGAGCACTAGCATTCATTAACATCATCTTCCCCTTTTCTCTTTCATTTTTGTCTCCTGCAGTATAAACCACTAAGAGTGTATTTAACAAAGTGTTAAACATTGCTATTTCCTCAAAGAACCATTGAAAGAGTCTTTTGAAGCAGCAGCTGGCATTCTGGCTGATAGGTTTTTGGGGAAGGGGTTTATGTCATTACATTTATACATCCTTATCAATACAAACCTTTACCTGGAGCTTATTACTAAATTCCTCATTTCTAAATTGACTGATAGCAGCATGCAAATCAGGTGAGTTAATCAGTGTTTCCCCAC
Source organism: Rhynchotus rufescens (assembly GCA_032273925.1). Classification (NCBI taxonomy): domain Eukaryota; kingdom Metazoa; phylum Chordata; class Aves; order Tinamiformes; family Tinamidae; genus Rhynchotus; species Rhynchotus rufescens. Next base: position 1,354 of record JAVCKT010016557.1, read on the forward strand.
AGAGCTTCCCAATCTAGAATATGCTTTTGGACACGCAAGAATGGTTGTGTCCACAAAGGAGCGTTAGAAGGATGCTGTAAAGTACGGAAGCTGAAAAAAAAGCAGCTCTGAAGATACCACAATTACTCTGTAAACTCATACAGACTGTAACAACTGAAAGTTTAACTGAGATCAGTGCAGAAAAATGTAAGGCAGTAAAGATATGTGCTGCAAGCTGTTTAAAATCTTTAGAAGTCACATTATCCTGAGAGATATCCTTGATATCATGAAGCTTGTCATAAAATCACAAGAACCTCTACCTTCATCAGCTCATGCTTTCTTGTGTACAGGACATACAAACCTGTGTATTAATGTGGAGGGCCATTGGCTGGCACAGCAAAGGGTTAACAGCCTGACCTTCAGAGAGCAGCTCTTGTTGACCTTAACTCTGCAATACTTAGCTAAAGGTTATGCCCAAAGGCATAACCTATACCAGGAGGACAGGAAAAAATACGAAAAGAAACATTTAGGAAAAGAAAACTTAGGTGCCAGAAGTCTGGTTGCCTGGCAGAAAATAAATCCTCATACTAGAAAGTACAAGTCTGTCAGACAAACTGTTGGAAGAGCCAGGTGCAGTTTAAGGCAGAAATAGACAAGTGTCAAATGCCAGTTTGTCAGTACGATTTCCCCAAGGTTGCATGGATATAAAGTGATGAAAACTTAGCCATGGGATGGCTGTACTAAGAAGCTGCCTAGACATAATGAAGGTATCCACCGCAAGTTATATTTTAGTATGAGACCTTGAGCTTCCAGAGATAGGGGGTTAGTGCATCTTTTCATGCTGTGTGTGACAAAGTGATGCATGCACAGGAGCTCTTGGGTTGCAGGGTGCTCTTTCATTTATTCTCTTCTTTTTTGTTTCCTGTTTAAATCTGTTCTTTTTTTTTTTTTCCTCTCTGCTGCTTTCTCTAGGCTTTTCAGAGCTAAGAACCAATTTTGCTGCATCTTGTGATTTATAAACAATGACTATTGGCAGTGCAGCTTGGAAGAGAGTGAATGAAGCTGGAACTGGAGTTTTCTGAGAGTCTCAAAGGGCAGAAACATTCTAAAGACAGACTGATTATTCAGTAGACTGACATTAAAACGTACTGGGAACAACAATTTGGAATGGGTTTCTTGCATCAGCACGTCTAGTCCCCTGCCATGATAGACACAAGTTCATGAAAGTCTTTAATGAAACAGTGAAAATATGCCTTCATAACATGCTACCTGCCATTTTATTGGAAAACTGTCTCAAACGTTATCGCTGACCTGGGCATCTAGCTTAAATACTGTTTTTTCATCAATGATTTTGTTCAGTTGATTCATATCGTCTCTGATTTACTCTTCATCTCTGATTTACTTAGGAAAAACATCTGAGCTCTTGCGCTCTCTTCTGCAAGGACAGACTTTCTGTTCTCCAGGTTATGGTAACTTCTATGGCAAATGAGTGGAGGAGGGGAAGCAAAATATTCTGAGGGAAAACAGGCCCCAAAGTTCCAGTAGTGCATTTCAAAACCTGCTTTACATCCTGTGTTTGTTTTGCAGGGAGTTTCCGCAATGGAGAAGAGGGAAGGTGATAATTGTACTATTGATCCGAACACAGCTCAAAGCATCAAGCCGAGAAGAAATACAGGAAATTTTAACAACTTGGTAATGTTTCTGTAAAAAGCAGTTCATGTGTCATGCAGAGTATTGCTGTCTTTATACAATTTTGTCCAGAAAAAAAATGTGGTTCTCTAACACTGGTATATCATCAATACTTCTTAAGTCTTGTCACAATATTGACAGAGAGAGAGAAAAAGATAAGGAACAGTTCATTCTATTTAATCACAGACCCTGCTAAAAAAAGTACACAAAGTTTGAACCAGTTAAAAGCTACATGAAGGATCTAGTTGCATTCTACCATATGTGAAGCTCCACATAATAATTTTTGTACAAGGCCATAAGTTTTATCTTTATAGTAATCATTTTTGGAAGTGCCAGCTGACATTTATTAAGTTTTCCACACAACACCAAAGTCCAAAAGAATATTCTTTCCAAAAGAGCTTATACTTGCAGCTGCTGATGCAAAGAAGTAGTTCAAGCAACTACTTTCTATTCTGATGTGAACAATTGCACAGATTAGAATGCAGAATTAGGCTTCTTTACAAGCTATCACTTCAAGAAAGTGGAACCACCAGTTGAAACTGCATTCAGAGATAAAACTCAGTGGCTATAGTTTATCTCAGATTCTGTCTTTAATGTATAGATGACACCTTCCTGTTTTTCAGGGGCTAGAGCATGAGATTTTCTTAAGCTACACATTCACTGCTGCATGGATGTGTTTTTATCATCAGATAAACATATATTAGCTATTTAGCTGTAAAATCCTAGTGAACATGATACCCCAGCAGGGTGTCAATTCACAGCTTTCATGCTATGAGCAATTTTCTTCAAACCTAATAGCAGCACTCCTCCTTCTGGAGATCTAGACATAGGCCACATTAGCTTTTTAAAACAGCACCGTTGAGGCTTTAGTTCAGCTAATATGTTTTATTGCTTATGTTTTGGTGAAATATTAAATGATTACATATTTAGTATTTAATTTATCATTTCTCTCTTCTCTACCCACAAACAGCTGTCTACTGCATCAACTAAAATGTTCTTTTGTTGGAACACATTTTTATTTTCTATGTATACAGCTCAGGTACCTCTTCCAGAAGTTGTACAGGACACAGGACAGTCCTTAAATGTATTTTCTTAGTATAAACAGTTTATAACATTACACTAAAATTTTGTACTAGCTTCACTTAGAATTTTGCTAAGGTCTTCTGTGAAGCTAAAATCAAACAATGCCTTCCTTGCAACAGAAAATTGATCTTTTTACACTAAAGTGATGAAGTTTCACATGTTTTATTTTAAGTGAGGAGACTGTTAGATTTGGGGCAGAAGGAAGAAGAAAGTGGAAATTGAAGCTGGAGTTGAAACATGCATGTCTGGTCCAACATGGTGGATCCCAAACATTTCTACTTACATCCCTATTCCCAGAAATCAGTGTCATTAAAATACCACTAGCTGACTGAAATATTGCATTGTTATGTTTCTAGAGTCTGTTGTCATGCATATTATTTGGGTTATATTATTAAGTCTGTAGCTGAACTCCTGAAATCTGTAGCACATATCATAAGCTGCAACTGTATCTTCCCATCATGTAATCTTCTCTCATGGTGGGGTTAACTTCCTGGAATGAAAACCTGTTCTCAAATCTCAGCAGATAATGAATGGAGAATGAGAAATCTGCACTTAAATTTCCTTGCTCAGCCAATGGTCAAGCTGTGTGAAACTATATTTTCAAGCTACCTTGTCTTTAATAGCATGTATTTGCTTGGGTACACAGTTTCAATAATGTTCTGTTCTTTAATCTTCTTTTAAACAAACTTGGAGTTTACTTTCTGTCCTTTGCAGAACGTGGATATGCAAGTCACCAATATACCAGAAGCAGCTGCACTTTTTAGTCTACATCAAGCACACCATTTTGGTGAGTTTGAATACTCTCCAGAACAGCCCTGCGAGCAGGATCTATTCCCCAATTGGCACCTGCCAATGAAGATAGCATCTGTGATCTCATTCTTAATGTTCATTTACACATCTCTGAGAGATGTCATATATCCTTTTATAACCAGAAAAGAAAATGCTTTCTATAAAATACCAATTCTCGTAATAAACAAAGTTCTACCAGTGGTTTCAATTACCCTCTTAGCACTGGTATACTTACCAGGAATATTAGCTGCTGGTTTCCAGCTGTACTTTGGCACCAAGTACAAAAGGTTTCCCCAGTGGTTGGATAGATGGATGTTGTCAAGAAAACAATTTGGACTTCTCAGTTTCTTCTTCGCCACAATGCACGCCTGCTATAGCCTATGCTATCCAATGAGAAGATCATACAGATACAAGCTGCTGAACTGGGCATTCCAGCAGGTATGATGGGCTCACAAATGCCAGCACTTCTGCATTGAGAGAATCCTGTTTTGTTAATCCAGGCAAACTTGGATGGAGGCAAAGCCTTTTTAATAGTCTTCATTTGACTTCCAAGCAGCTCCCACAGCCCTGTCAGGCTCTAGAACCAGTTGTTAAGGCTTGCAATGGGGAATCAAGAGTTATCACAGCAGTGCCAGTTTGCATTAAATAAGTCACTTGCTTCCTTTGAGTGTTCTTGCTTACTGTAAAATGTCTGTAATTATATTTGCCTCACAGGAACATTTAAGTCCTTGTTGCACTGTAAACTTAGGGTAGATGAATCCTCTCTGCACCAGTAGAATCTGTCCACAAACATTACTGCATGTACCCTTTTTAGACTTCTTTGTCAAGTGATTTAACCAGCAATGAAGAAGGTTGACATAAATCACAATAATTTGCATTTGCCAGTGATATGAACTCTGATGAACGCTGCAAGACTTTGGCTAATGTACTCTAACTTGTTAAAACATAGACTTTCAATCATATTTCTGAGTCATGTGCTTGCAAAGCATTCTTAAGATCTAAGATGACTAAAGAGTTCCTAGTAATTGCATGTCACCTTGAGTGCCAAGAGTATTCCAGAATAAGTAATATTCCAGTATTGAGGTATAAATATATAAGGTATAAGGTATAAATAGCAAATGTACATTTTTATTACAGCACAGAAAGTAGGATGTTATTAGCCTCTTAGGAATTCTCTAAATGGTCAAAACTAACTGGTGAAAAATGTGCAAATCTGTTATCTGACCTGAGTGATTTACTAGAAATTTCCTTGAGATTCCAGTCTTCGAGTGCAGATCAAGAAATTATCATGTCTGGAGCACATTACACTATGGTGGCCACTAGTAGCCTCAAAAGACTGTTGTAAGTTGTTGTAAATACGAGAAACCTGGACACTATATAATTAAATTCACATCCTTTTCATCTAGACCTACCATTGTATTCAGCGCAGCTGAATGTACAAGGGTGCTGTTTTGGAGAAAAAAAAAAGTAGAGCTAAATGACTGTCCTGGCACGATAACATAGAGGAATGCCTGCTGAATTAGCTCCTTAAAATAGTGCTGTTAATATATTTCCTGTTGTTATAATCTGCTAGATAAGGTATTTAGCCATAGATGGAATTTTTTCTTTTGTCAAAGAATAAGACTTCTCCTGCTGTGAAGGCAGGATAACAAGCCCCAGAACAAGTCTCCTCTGGGCCAAGACACTGATGAAGTCTGTAAATTCTTCTCAGTCAAAGGCCCTCCTTTGCCTGCAGATGCTGGTAGAAAAATCAGAAAAAATATATGTTACAATCAGGGACATTCAAACAAGTAAACAAAAATGTTCTTTGGGTTTTTTCCTAATGTTTATTGTGAAAATATCTGTATTTCACAGAATCCTCTAGATATGCTTGTCTATTATTTTAAATGTAGTGTTCTTGTGGCAGGTCCAACAGAAAAAAGAAAATGCTTGGATTGAACATGATGTTTGGAGAATGGAGATTTATGTGTCTCTAGGAATTCTGGGACTTGCTTTGCTGGCGTTATTGGCAATAACATCAATTCCATCTGTCAGTCACTCATTGACCTGGAGAGAGTTCCACTACATCCAGGTACGCGTAAATGTCATGTTTGCATGTCATCAGTCCTCATCTGTGGAGTGTGTATTATCAGCTAAGTTCATGAAAAAATTGAAAGTAAGAGGAGTTAATGAAACCACTCTAAAACCACCTTTTGTAAGCTGCTTTATAAGAAATGCGCATTTAATTTGTTGTTTATTTGGAGGAAAAAGAGGACTGGGCCTCAGGTTCTTAGCATAAACTAGGAAGGACAGCTCTAAATCATTTTTAGCTCCTGCTCTTGTGACCAGGAGCAGTTGCCCCTTCAGGACCTATTGGTCCAAGATCTCTAGTGTTGGAGGCATTTTGGTCAACCTCTGGGCATTTTATATGTTTCAGGAATGCCCTGTGTCCCATTGGAGGAGGTGATGTAGGTAGACTAGGACTAGCTGGGGCTATTCCTGTACAACATGGGAATCCATAAAGAAAACTGCTTCTTGCTCCCTTTGAGGCATTTTGGCTGTTCATTACTGCTGGAGCAGTAACAGGCAGCAGGAAAGTTCATGAGAAAAATCCTGCCCATTAATGCGTAGAATTTCCATCTGCAGTGTTATTTTCACAACCCTTTCATCTTCATAGCCCCTTCAAAAAAAGGCATATTGTGAGGAGACATCTCTAAATAGATACCTAATCAAATCCAACCAGTCCTGATTTTGCTACAGATGTGCTCTTTTTGTTCACTTAAGTATGTTTTGACCTTAGTTCTCCTCTGTCAAAAGCAATATGAATTGGGGTGGACAGGGGTGGGTCTACTGACATCAGTACAGTCATACTAGAGTTATGCAAGTGGTGAATTAGGTCCTTGACTGCCAAAAGCTGAAAGTTAAATGACCTACCAATTGCCTGGCATTTGAAAACATTGCCTGGACTTTGAAAAGTAGATCTGAAATATGTCTTCTGACAATTAGAGATTTGGGATTCTGTTCACTATATGAAGAATTTGTCAGCGCTAGAGAGACTATAAATCAGCAGGTTTAGGAAGGAGTTTCCCAGTGTATGATTGCTTTCAGTATTAAATTAGTATGGTGAAGAAACCCCAAAGAGTAGTACTAGTATGCTGGATTCATTTTTTTAAACCAATAACTTTTATACTTGAAAATCAGATTCTGTAAATTTGATGGTTAGCACTTGAAAGGGCAGTACCTGACTGATGGACAATACATTTTTTAACAATATCAAGACTACTATATCCACAAGAAACACATATTTACTAAGTCCTCTAGGAGCCTACTCTACTTTCTTTTACTCCTTAACTTTGTAAATATCTTAAGCCAAATCTATCACTGTAAGTGGAAGAATGAAGGACTTTTTCTCCTGTGGTTGTGTAGTTCTTTTGCTTGTTTATTTGTTTGTTTTTTGTCCTGTTACTAGACATATATCTGCTGATACATTTTCCTGATACCAGGAACTGATCCATTTTTTGTTCTTATGTATGTTAGCTCGGTATTGTAGCGATACTAGAAAAATGTGCTTCACCTTTCTTTGCTTGTGGTGGCATAGAGGGATAGAACTAGAATCTTGAATTATAGGCCTGGGATTTAACTCAAAGCCAATGTTCTCTTTTCTTTGACTTCAATCTGTTTGCTGAGGCCCTTCCTGGTTTCTCTATTTGCTTAACAAAGAAATGTTTTGCTAAACTTGGAAAAAAATAAATAAAAATGTTTTCTTTCTCTTTTCAGAGCAAGATGGGATATTCAGCTCTGCTGCTATGCACAGTTCACGCTTTGGTGTTTGCTTGGAATAAGTGGGTTGATGTTAACCAATTTATCTGGTACACACCACCTTCATTTATGGTAGCAGTTTTTCTTCCTATCCTAGTCCTACTCTGTAAATGCATACTGCTCCTCCCATGTTTTAGGAGGAGGATACAAAAGATCAGGTCTGGCTGGGAAGCTAACACACAAACCAATCAAACCAATGTAACTTCCAGATTGTAAAAAAAAAGTGGACATTTCTTGTCTCCTGCATGTAAATATACTTAGGTCTGTGAAACGCTCACTTACCAGCTCTGTTTTCATATTTTGCTTAGATTTTTATTTTCATACTTTTCATTTCTGCTTCAGGCATATGGGCTATTTGATGTTATTTAGACCTTTGCTGAGGCAGGCAGTAGGAAAGTTCATTTTACACTTTAAATTATTAGATGCTCTGATATTTGTTGTCTTTTCTCCCAATTCTCCTGCTTTTCAATCCAAGTGCTTCATTTGCTCAATCATATTTCAGTTGTAAGCAAAAGCAATCATAAATCACTGTTCCAGATGACCACAGAAATTAAATAAATGACTACAATGCAGAGCTGAGGAATCCTTTTCGTCTTCCCACAGCCATGGTTGTCCTCTGGCTACGTCTCAGTATTATAATGAGAAAGCAACTAGGTTTTTATCCTCCTGATACACCCTGCATCCTACACATTTCATCTGTTAAAGGGGGACCTTAGCCCATGGGCAGGACAGCAGCCGTGTTGTGTGCCCACCAGGTATTGAACTTAAGACAATCAAAGAGTAGAATTCTAGAGACTTTTACAGCATAAATATCTTTTGAGATTTGGGACTAGTCTAAAAACATAGTTACTAGGCTCCAATCTATATTTTACAATACTTCTATCTTACAGACTGTGTGTGTCTCTGTTTACTACACTTAAAACTATAAACCATTTCCCTCTCCTTCCCACACACTTATTTTTTTTTCCCATGAATACATTCTTTTGTTTCTGATGCTGGAAATTTTCCATGCTTTTGACCTAAGCCTGCAGCCCTTGACATGTGCTAAACTTTATTCACACAAATTGCTCCTGTGGGATAGTAGTGGGATGTTACTGCTTATTCAAGGGCCAGCACAATTATATGACTAGTAGAAAACCATAAAAAATAAACATTTGGGACTTGACTTAGATTTCATAGGATTTTCATGTAAAATCACTTCTGAATGCATTCACTTTCACTAAAACTTTAGTATAACCTAACAAAACTTTGTTGCCTTAGTCTGACTGAATATTTTAAATGAATAATGAGTTTGTTAGCATCCCTTTTTAAATATCTTATCCAGTAGCTACAATTTTCATTCAAGATCTCATTGTCAGTTTCCCTACATAAGTTGAATAGGATAAGGAATGAAGATACCAACTATTCTGGGATTTTTTGAATTGTAATTGGTAATGATTCTGATATTAAAACAGAAACAGGAAAACTATGGCTGCACAAAAAATATGTCATAAGTGGAGCTGATGATTCGGAGTTAATGATCCTTTTGTATATTGGTGGATTTTGAGCATAAATAGCAGACCAACAGAGATACGTACTACACTCTTGTATTTTTTTTCCCTGATTGTGATTATTACAATGTAGAAGTTGTTCTTTTTTTTTTGTTTCTTTGCTGTCTTTCCTTTATAAAGAACTGTTCATTGTTAGGGCCAGAATTTTAGGCCTCATGTCAAGTGTCTTCACGGCTTTCTAATGCTTAAGTAAAATACCTAACCTTTAAGTAACTTAAGCAGTTCCCAACTGCTGGAGCAGTAGCAGTTTCCAGGACCTTGCAACAGTAGGTTCAAGGTCTTAGACATCCAGTTATAATGCAGGAGGGGTGATGTTCTATAAAGGTCTTATAAAGGTGAAAGCCTATAAAGGGCTAAAAAAAAAATGCTGTTGACAGTATTTTATTTCTCCTTTTGTAATATATATAATTTAGTTCAGCCAAAAGCAAAATATCTGCATATCTGTCCTTTAAGTTATGCTTATGTAGCCATTTCAAAATTCAGTGTATTAATATACATTATTATGATGCATAAAAACAACAAATGTGCCAGTTTGGGACATTGATTTATATAATACCGATTATTAAATTATGCATCATTAAATGCTTCAGTGTGTGTAAGTGTGTAAACCGCTGTGTCATTCACATCCAGGCCTGTGTAAGGATAAAAAGGAACAAGAGACTCAAGCAGAGCCATTGGTATGAACAACAAACTGACTTTAATGAAAGGGAGCCACTCTCCCCATGCTGGTTGCAACGGCCTGGAGTCTCCAAAGGGAAGAAGACAGAGATGTGAGGAGCAAAAAGGACACTTCCACAGTGGAATGTATTGAAAGGAGTAGAAGCCATTTTAGTGCCAGACCACATATTCTAGTAACCAGAGGAGATTTTAGGAACAGAAGCCTGAGCTAGCTGTGAAATGCTTTGGTGATAGATCCAGGATCTCTGAAAGCGCTGTCCAAAGCCCCAAAATGGTGAGGGCCTTGGGGAGGGGAAGGAAGCACAGGCATATTTTCATAGGAAACCATCACTCTGGTGTGTTTTTGCAGTGCTTTAAGAAGGCCACAAAGCGTTTCATTCATGTGTTACATGCCCTTGATGTTTTTAAGTCAGAGATACTTAAATACAGAGATATAGATAATTGAAACTTTGGACAGAGACTCTTAAATTGCTGAAGAGATCTAAAGAATCTTATTCCAGGTTTACCTGGGGTAGCCAAATTCCAGAATACTGTTCTGAAGAAGTGGTACCAATGACCAATGCCAAGAAGCTCCAACCAGGTCCATGCTGGGTGTTGAATATAAATTCCTATCAACAACAACATGTAGTGTGAGCAGCCCTTTTCCTTCGCCACTGTTTTCTGTTCTTTCAGTTCTGCTAACACAAGTGTTAAAAGCTGTGAAGTTAATCAGGCCAAGGGATTTGATCCAATTGACAAGTAATTCAGGGAACAGAATGATTCAGATGGTCTGATTCACCTGACAGCCACACAATAAACAAGCACAAAGGTCAGGAAAAGCAGTGGCATAAAAAGGTAATTTAACTTAAAGCAGCTTAAACTAGATAGTCCTGCTGAGGTAAGGAGGTTTTAAATCTGAATTTTTGCTGATGGTAATAGATGTTATGTGTTCTAACATTCAGTAGTCCCGTTGAGAATGATGTGTATCAGCAAACTCATGTTTTCTGTTGACAAGGTTATAAATGCAGGAAATTAGAGCAATAATTTATATTCTTCCAAAATAACTAATTTCCTTTTTTCCAGAATTAGCTTGCAAGTAGGTATGTTTGTGGATTAGATGATCAAATGCAAGGTTAAGGCCCATTCCAAAATTGGATGAAAAAATGATTTAATGATATGTATCTATTTTTTCCTTCACCATGCAGCATTCCTGTTTTGTTCATTAAAAATTTGGTCCCATTTCCAGTATAGTATGGTCACTGAAAATACTACTTAGAATAAGATGAAATTTTTTGCTCCTACTGCTACACATAGAGCGACACTTGAATAGTTTTCTTGGCAGAGCTCTGTAAGAGCTTCTAAAATTCAAAATACTCCATCCTATTTCAGTAGCGGGAATGTTTTATTGCTTGGTTTATTTGTCAGGCTCTTAGTTTTCCATGAATCAGTAGACAAAAAATGTGTTCTAGAAATTATCACCAAAACATACAAAACTGACTGACCTCAACATAACTGTGGAACTGTTTGGCTTCATTTGTAGAGAAGATGATCTCATGTCTTCCCTTTTTTTTCCCCACTACATCCACAGTTTCTGTTATTATCCCTTGATAACACAAAATGTTATGTTAACCTTTTTTGACCTTCAGAATAATTTTTTAGCTGATTTTTTTACACTAACATAAAGTAAGTTGGGTAGAAGAACAAAACACGAAACAAAGATGGAATGCTGAAAATATGCTAAATCCACCCCTAGAAAGTGTAATGTGCTCTAATCACTTTGAAGTCTGTTTGTCTGTTAAGGGCAGATCACTGGCTCTGGTCTTCCTCAATAGAAGGCCAGAATTTCTTGATCCCATCAGCCTGTTCTGTTGCTGATGGCAAAATAATTTCTTCTGGTAAGTCATTGAATCACACGGCAAAATCCCTCTGAATGGGTGTGGTGTAGTTAAGTTAATAAGTATGCATAATAACTTTTCAAAGATTTTCAAATAAATAAAACCAGTCATTGAAATAAACTAAAAAAAACCACACACACAAAAACAGAATTACTTTCAAATTATTTCCAAAAAAAGAGGATGCAACAGAAAATA